>MU759431.1:34725-61972 GCA_026770625.1 Nicotiana glauca | reverse complement strand
GGTTTGGGTTTTTCTTCAAATTGACTTAATTCTTTACTGATTTCTTCAAAGGCTTCCTCATCATCATATTCTACCTCGTCATCACACTCAATTTCTTGTATTACTATTTCACATTGATAATCAAGACTAGGCCGAAGACTCCTCATGCATGACACATCAGTGAAACCAACATAAAAGGGACTGTACAAGAGAGAAAAGAAAGACAAAATAAAGGATATCAGGAATGAAAAAGGAAGGAAATTGCATTTCATTAAAATTATAAGATAACAAGGTTTAACTCATCCAAACGGACAGAACATAGCATCCGAATTACAAAACTAACTACCACGACTCCCTCCGGGTAGGAAGATGAGTAGCTTCCCAATTATTAAGCTTTGCATGGGGCCCCACGAACTGCACATCTACTTTGCTTGGACCTTCGCCTGCCTCCACCACATTCACATCGTCAAACAGCTTTTCAAACCTCTCAATCAGCTCCTTGTCGGGATCCATCACCACAGAATGAGGCATTGCCGTTGCTGGGCGCCTCTTAGTACTAGGCCGGACAAAGGAACGAGAAAGGCGGGGAATGTGTTTTGGAAGGGTCCATGCTCTCTTTTTCATCCTTTTAGCTCGCCTTATGTCAGCAGCAGTGGGTTTGAAGCCTAACCCAAAAGTATTCAGGTTTCCAGGAATAGATACCGATTGTATGATGCCTTGTAACGAAGCACCCAAGCCTTTTCCAGGTAAGAATCCGTTCTTTATCATTTTCGAAGCCACCATGACAGATGCAGTAGCTACTCTGGGCCTAGGAATACACTCTCCTTCCGAAATTTTGGCAACTGATACTGTGTCCAAGACTTGGTAAACCCATGGACCTTTGTCGTCCTCAGCTTCATCGAAAGGCATAATGGTATTATACAAACTGTCCTCCCCATGCACCACAATTTTCTGCCGGTCCCATTTGAATTTGACCCTCTGATGCAAGGTAGACGATATTGCTTTTGCGGCATGAATCCAAGGCCGACCCAATAAAAGATTGTAAAAAACAACCACGTCGAGCACCTGGAACTCCATAGTAAATTCAACTGGTCCTATTGTCAATTCCAATACAATATCCCCAACCGTGTCCTTTCCTCCTCCATCAAATCCTCGTACGCAGACGCTAATCTTGTGGATCCTCTCACTGTCCACTTTTAACTTTTCCAGGGTAGATAGAGGGCAAATGTTTGCACTGGACCCGTTGTCAATCAGCACCCGGGTGACCACTGAGTCTTCACATTTCACCGTGAGGTAGAGCGCTCTATTATGCCCAATGCCCTCCAAAGGCAGCTCATCATCAGAAAATGCAACCTTGTTGACCTCGAAAATCTTATTTGCTATTTTCTCCAGATGATTCACAGAGATCTTATCAGGAACACGAGCTTCATTCAGAATCTTCATCAACGCTCGGCGGTGCTCGTCCGAATAGATCAATAAAGATAGCAATGAGATCTGTGCCAGAGTCTTTCTCAACTGTTATACAATGGAATAATCTTGCGCCTTCATCCTTTTCAAGAATTCTTCTGCTTCTTCTTCTTCAGTTATGACTATTTTTACTGGTGTTGGATTATCTTTGGCTGCTTTAGCTTTTCTCAGTTCCTCAGGGGCGAAGCATCTCCCTGAACGAGTAAGCCCATGGGTTTCACAAACTTCTTTTTTAACTTCCTTCCCTTTGTACGTCACAGTCACTCGGCCGTAATTCCATGGGACGACCTCTTCACTGACTATTGGCAACTGAGTCACTGGCTTAATGATAACCAATTCCGTGTGAGTCCCTTTCACGATCACAACGGGCTTGACAACTGCTCCTGGTACCATCACTTTGATTGGCTCTTGTTTTACTGCATCACTGTTCAATGGCTCTTTCTTTATCACCTCCTTGATCAATTCTCTCCCACTGGTTGGTTTCTCATGTGACTTGTCTTCACTGTCCTTGATCATCATCACGGTTTGTGATGGCTTCTTAGATTCCCCCTTTTGCACTAACTCAATCATATGAGTCTCATGATGGGTTGGCAATGGATTCTGAGTGATGTTAGGTGTCTCTGGAGCCTGCACCTCAATTCGGTGGGTATTAATGAGCTCCTGGATGGCCGTTTTCAAATGCCAGCATTTCTCTGTATCATGCCCCGGGGCACCCGAGCAATACTCGCAACTTACCGAATGGTCCAGTTTCCTTGGGGGAGGATTTGGTATTTTGGGTTCAATCGGACTTAACATGCCCAATTGTCTCAATCTGTGGTATAAGCTGGTGTGAGATTCTCCCAACGGAGTGAAAGTTTTCTTCTTCTGCAGCCTGTCATTTTTAGAAACAGGGTTGGGTCGAAAACCGGGTCCAGTGAGGTTTTTGTAGGCTCTCGGAGGTGGGCAGGTATTTTGAGTATGGTAAGTATTTTGCGGGGTGGGCGCACGCCATGGCGCCTGATATTTGGGGTATATTTGGGCATGGTGGACGGAGAAGTGGGGGGCGAGAGGTGGATAGTAGTGTTGTGGCGGGCCATATGGGTTGTGTGGGTAGGTTTGGGGATGGGGGCGTGGTTGGTGATAATATGGTGATGGACCCCTGGACCAAGCTCTTGATTCTACTACCGTAACATCTTCCTTTTTCTTCTTTCCTAATACCCCTCCAGTGCCGCTCTGGATGGCCTGGGTAGTTGCTTTAATCGCCGAATAGCTTATAATTTTGTTAGTCTTGAGACCTTCTTCCACCATACTTCCCATTTTCACTACCTCATTAAAAGTTATCCCAACTGCCGACACCAGATGACCATAATAAGTAGGCTCCAAAGCCTGCAGAAAATAATCGACCATCTCGCCTTCCTTCATTGGAGGATCAACTCTGGCGGCCTGTTCTTTCCACCGAAAACCGTACTCTCTGAAGCTTTCCCCCAGCTTCTTCTCGATTTTGGTCAGTGAGAGACGATCGGGGACAATCTCTAAGTTGTATTGAAAATGGCCTGCGAATGCCTGGGCCAAATCATCCCAGGTGTACCATCGAGCATGATCTTGCCGCGTATACCATTCCAAAGTAGCACCATTGAGACTTTGACTAAAGTATGCCATTAATAACTCATCCTTCCCCCCAACGCCTCTCATCTTACTGCAAAATCCCCGTAGATGGGCTACTGGGTCACCATGTCTGTCGTACAGATCAAACTTGGGTAATTTGAATCCCGCGGGCAACTGGACATCAGGAAACAAGCACAAGTCCTTGTAGGCCACACTGACTTGTCCTCCTAGACCTTGCATATTTCTGAACGATTGCTCCAAGCTTTTCGCCTTTCGTATCATCTCCTCCTGCTCAGGGTTTTTGGAAGGCTTCTCTTCTTCAGCTGAGATATCAAGACGGGGAGTGTAAGGATATGGTTCTGGAGATTTGAAGGTGGGTTCAGGTGGGTAATAGTGGGTTTCCTGGGTTTGGAACAGGGGTTCACTAGAAGATCTCTTTAATGTGGCGGGTGGAGGAGCCACAAACACGGGAGTGGTTGGAGGTGGAGGGCATGGAATTTGTTTGGATGGTGGAGGTGGCGGTGTTTTGGAAGTAGTTGCGTAGTATTGCTGGTAGGTAGGGTAGGCTGGAGAGGAATTAACTGTAGAAGGATCTTATGGCTGAGCTAATGGTGGGATGTAGGCAGGGTTAGCAGGATAAGCTGGTATTGGGTGTCCCTTTGCCCAATCCTGGTACATTTCGGCCATCTGTTGCTTCAATTTATACATATCCTCTTTCATGGCGTTGACATCCACAACTTCTTCCTCCCTATACGGGTGGACGATGCTTGCTTCTAAC
The DNA here is from genome assembly GCA_026770625.1 of Nicotiana glauca. Classification (NCBI taxonomy): domain Eukaryota; kingdom Viridiplantae; phylum Streptophyta; class Magnoliopsida; order Solanales; family Solanaceae; genus Nicotiana; species Nicotiana glauca. The sequence continues at coordinate 58,164 of MU759431.1, read as the reverse complement.
TCTTGGTTGACCATTTTTGACTTATCTTTATAATGGGTGTTGTATGGGTGGGTTGCCAGAATGCCAGTCAACTGAACCACTTGCCTGGACTCATCATCAACAACAATGTTGTTAGCGGTTAGGGAATTAACAAATAGATAACCGCACATATGGGGAATGAATGCACCTAGGCAATTTACGGTTTCTATTATGCATTTGCTCGACCGCTTTCCTCATCCCGACTTTATTTATTCTCGATTGTGACTTCTTTCTTTTATTCCTGCCATTGTTTCTTTGTTGCGGATTTTCCCTTCTCTTTTGTTTCTCTTTTTCTCTCCCGTTTTTTTCATTTATCTCTCCTCTCTTCCTTTCTTTTTTGGCTTTTTTATTCTCACTGTATTTTCTCTTTTCATATGGCTATGGTCGGATCCTATGGAGATTGCCTACGCATCGTGACCATGCCTGAATCATATCAAATGTAATAAATATAAAATAGAAACAGAATGTTTTTGTAATTTTTTGATTTTACTAATAGCAATCATTTCAATTACAAGGATTCGAGACTGACGCATTAAGACAACTAACAGACTCTGAATGACAAGACGGGCTACAAACTCCATCAACAATTATTCTACTTTAAAATGAAAGTGTAGACTGACTTGAAAAGAAAATACAGACTCAGATAACTGACAAACTCTGGTGAAAGAAAATACAGACTCTAATGACACTCATGAATACATTAAAGCTCCTGGTGCCTGCGGGACATCGTTCGATCTCGCCGCGGGCCTATATGCAAGTTCTCCTTGGAGTCTGTCCAGGTCACTCATTACCTGTTTCACAAATATCATCACAGAGGCAAAGAAGGTAGTCTGAGTCATGTTCTCGCACATTTGGCATTTCCTGGTGATGTAATGAGCAATAGCTAGGATTCTTTCTCTGATTACGCCTTTTTCTTGCAGCAGCCACCCTATTTTTTCGGCCCTGGCCTCCAAAGTCTGCTGATTTCGCTCCTGGAGTTGTTGCAAGTCCATTTCTAATCGTGCTAATGTTGTATAGCAGTGCTCCCTTTCAACCTTGAACTCTTTTGCTTGTTTGATCATTTTGTTTTTTGCAGTAATGACCTTTTTCCTCAATCCAGCGACCTCATTATCATGTTCTTCTCTCAACTGCTGAATCATGCGGGCTCGTTCTTCTGCATTTTTAGCCAACTGTTTTCGAACCCCGGCTAGTTCCCTTTCAGCTTTGTTGAGGTCGAATCTGTAGTCATTTACTTTTTGCCTTAAATTTTCTATAAGCTTTGTATCTTTGGCACTCCTAACAGGGTTTTCAGCCGCTATCTTCATTTTTTGGATTTGGGCTCATAAGGCTTCATTTTCTTTAGCCAATTTATTTTTCTCACCCTCATCAACTGCAACTTGCACATTGTTTTCAAACCTAAGGTCTTGGACCTGCTTTTTTAGCTTGCCTATTTTTGCCCTGTACTCATTTTCTTTGGCTAACCAAGCCCACTGTTCTTGCGATGATTCGGTAAACTCCTGGATGTGAGGTCTTTTAGCTAGTATCTCGTGCTCACATTCTCTCCTATACCAAGCAAGGTACCCTAGCGACACTTCGCCTTTGGCGTGATCCTGTATGCAAGTATCTGCTTTTAAGTATTGGCATTCATTCCAGATATGGTGGACTCTTGCTTCAGGAAACTGTCCATCAGGGCTAATCTCAACTACTTGAGCACTAAGATCGCCGTCTTTTGGCACTATTTGGCACCTTTCAAGTTGCCTTAAAACTCGATACGGGGCATAAGGCTGAATGCTCTTGAGACCCATTAGGAGGAAGTACGGCCTCGCTGCTGGCATATATATGATTTCATCAATAGGCAACCATCCAAGCGTCCACTCTATTTGACTAGCGGTGAGGGACCGAAAATGTGTCGTCCAACCTGTGAATCCTTCAGGCAGATGGACCCCTTTAATCCTCGTATAAAACTCTTCTATGCATGTTTTCTTTGAAGACCCGTAGCTTAAGAACTGAGGACGATGGCACAGATGCTCGGTCATCCACATTTGCAGAAGTATATTGCACCCCTCAAAGAAATTTCCCCCGGCTTTGCAGGCTGTAAGAGCGCGAAAGATTTCGGCCAATATCATAGGCGCAAGAGTGCTTTTGGCTTGAGTCATTAGAGTACTAACGACCCCGACTATTTTTATGTCAATGTTTCCGTCTTTCCTTGGAAATACCACAAGCCCCAGAAAAACCACCATAAAAGCGACACGCCTATGCTCATCCCATTTTTGGCGGTTTCCATTACTACATATCTTGCTTTCTATATTGTTGACCCCCCCGATGTGGCCATATATATGGTATATGAAGTGTGGGGTGCAAAAGCCATTTGCCGGATCTGTGTTGTGAACCGTCCTATGTATCTTCAGAGGGTCTAAAAATCTGTGCACGGCTACAGTTCTCGGGGCCACTAAGTATTTGTCTTTTAAAGGAACCTCATCTTTTCCGATGTACCCAGCCATTTCCTCTAGTGTTGGGGTAAGCTCAAAGTCTGAGAAATGGAACACATTATGTGCCGGGTCCCAACATGTGACCAAAGCTCTGATGATGTCTCCCCGAGGCGCAATTTCCAATAAACCCGTAAGCCCTTTCAAATATTTGTTGACCTCGCCCTGTCCTTCTTTGCCCAAATCGTTCCACCATAGACGCAACTCCAAAGGGATTTTATTCATGACTGAGAAAGGTTCATTTTGAGTCGTTCTAATCCTGCACATTTATTAAGGTGATTTAATCACTTATTTTTTCCTAAAAGCAAAGAATGACACTATTCTTTTTATTCAAATTTCTAATTTCAAAAACAAACCCGGTTTTGCAAATACGGCCTTTCAGCACTTCGGGTGAAGATTTTAAGGTTGTGCCTGCAAACCGTTTTAAAATGACTCAAGGTGGCTGTTCTTGCAAAAAACAGCCTTCCGACGCCCTTTTGGGGCCATTCGTCTTATTTTTCAACAAGAATGGCGTCACCTGACTTATTGGATAAAAATTACAATTTTGGTATTTTTGACTATTTTTGCAAAAGGGATGGTTGGACCCGATAAGGGTTGCCTACGTATCTCACATCCGATGAGAATCAAACCAGCGTAGTTTGGGCAAATAAACTAACTATTTTCGAAAACAAGACTCTTTTTGTATTTTCTTTTTCAACAAACTACTTGAGAACAAACCATTTTTTAAGAACAAATTTTCCTTTTTTTTTATTTTCCTCAAAAATTCGCCAGAGTTTCGACTCTATTTTGACATTGATCATTTTTCTAAAATAGGGAATTAACTCTCTGCACTGCTATTTCTCTCTTTCTTTCGTTTATTTTTTATTTTTTCCAATTTCTCCAAATATTCAAGTTATTCTTTCTTGTCTAGACTTTTTCTTATTTCAAGGTATGACACTAACATAATAGGGAGTCTCAACCAGTAAGCACATCCCCGGAGGTGAGAAGAGAAGGGTTTCGGCACAGTTTATACAGTTCAAATAATATCAAAGCGGCAAATATTTAGCACATTAAGCAGGAAACATGTAGAAAAATCAGATAACGCCAAATACAACAATTATTATAAATATCAAAGGTTCGCACCGATGATACATCAACTTGGAGAACAACTTCATTCGGTCTTCTCCCCGTGGCCATTCATGAAATGGGGGATGGATATCGTTGGCCCTCTGCCATCGACCCCAGGTAAAACAAAACTCATTATGTTTATGACAAACTACTTCTCTAAATGGGTGGAAGTGCATGCCTTCAAAAATATCAGATAAAAAGAAGTTATGGACTTCATCTGGGATCAAATCGTATGCCGATTCGGGATACCTGCCGAAATCGTATGCGAAAACGGAAACCAATTCATTGACGGCAAGGCAACGAGGTTTCTCTAAGAACATAAAATAGAAAGGATCTTGTCGATGCCATATCATCCAAGTGGAAACGGACAGGTCGAGTCAACGAACAAAACCATTACGTAGAATCTAAAGAAAAGATCGACGACGCCAAGGGAAAATGGAGAGAAATTCTACCCGATGTCCTTTAGCCGTATCGAACAAAATCGAAGTCTAGTACGGGGGCAACCCTGTTCTCCTTAGTATATGGCTTCGAGGCCTTGATTCCAATCGAAGTTGGGGAACCTAGCGCTAGATTGCGACATGCAATAGAAGAATAAAATCACGAGGCTAGAATACTAGCCTCGAGTTATTATATGAAAAACGAGAAGCTGCACTCGTTCAGATGGCCGCGCAAAAACAAAGAATCGAGAGATATTATAATAGAAGATACAACCTTCGCCATTTCAGAATCGGGGACTTAGTTTTGAGGAAAGTCACCCTCAATACTCGAGACCCAAACAACGGGAAGCTAGGTAGGGAGGGACCATATCGGGTACTTGGTGTCATCGAAAATGGATCTTACAAACTTGGCAAAATGGAGGGGAACAATTGCCAAACAATAGAAATATATCACTCCTCAAACGATATTATTGCTAAGGTATGACTTTCCCCCTTTCCATTTGTATTTGATACTAAATTATTGCAGGTATTCGATCGAAGGCGTCGAGAAACTCTTCAACACATGGACCTTAGGTTTTAAAGCATGTGTTGCACTCTTTTTCCCTTGGATCGATTTTTATCCCAAATGGGTTTTTCCGATGAGGTTTTTAACGAGGCAACAATTATGTGCGACATGAGGAAAATTCAATAATATCCAAGGCTTCTTTGCAATCAACCTCGAATACTTGGGGGCATCACCCTCGGATGTTATATTTTTGAGGAAAATACATCATGTCAAAAAGGGTCTCGATAGGGAAACTTTGTAATGGGCCAATCGCTCGAATGAACCATGTCCATATTTATTAGTTGAGCCCCGATGGCAAAACATGTACGCATATATAAATTATTTCAAGAAGCATTCTTTCTATATCAACCATCTTGTGTCTCAAAGAAAACTTTCTACTATACAAGATCCATACTTATGATTTTGTGAGAAATGGCTCAAGGGCCAATCGCAAATATACGTCGAACACTTAAGGTCATCGATGATTGACATATTCGAGTTATCTAAACTCGAATTCATAAGACCTCAAAGAGGCATCCCTCGATCTATAGGCCAAAGCCATCATTCTCGTGGACTAACACTTCGAACAAGTTCAAAGTGTTATTGGGAAATAAGCCCAAGAGTCATACCCAAAGTCTACGGCCAAATTAATACGGCTCGGAGACGTCCGAATCCCCAAATCACAATAAGCCTTCAAATTCATTAAAAATACGGTTAAAAAGACTACCATTGGCAAATAATCAAAACGGCTTCAATAAAATCAGCCCTCAAAAAACCTTAGGAGGTAGTAAATTATCTTAACACAAACGTGCTAAGGCACAAAAAGCAGAGGGGTTTCAATCGACATCAAACCCTCTAAAAATTCAATGGGTAAAAAATACATGCTAAGGCATGTCACACCTCTTTTTTCGCTACTACACCCCGTGAAGGGTGTAAAGGAGTTTTTCCACTTAAAGGACAATCGGAACATGATTTATTATTACGATTAAGAGTCGCCACTTGGGAGATTAATGGTGTCCCAAGTCACCGGTTGAATCCCGAACCAAGGAAAATATGACTCTGTTAACAGTTCGCGAACCAGAAATCCGAGTAAGGAATTCTGTTAACCCGGGAGAAGGTGCTAGGCATTCCCAAGTTCCATGGTTCTAGCACGGTCTCTCAACTGTCATGTTTGGTTTCATCTGATTTCAAAACATGTTCTAGCTTATGTGTTTTTTAATTTTGAACCGCTTTTATTATTATTATTTTGACGAGAATTGCAACGTCATGAAAACACGTCTCGAACCACGTCACATCAATGCACCGGTGGTTGCTGACACATTTCGACTCCGTTGAGATTTGGATTTGGGTCACATAAATGCGCATCCGAGTTTAGGAAGGTAATATTATCAAAACGCGCCTAAAGAGACTAATACGTTATTATTTTGGGGAAGGCCATAAAATTCGCTAAACGGCTCATCCCGGATTCTACGTACTTTATTTTAACCACTTATTGAGGGCCCCGCAATTCGTACTTTATTTGGCGAGGCTCGTCTCATCAATTTAAAGGTCAATCCTAAAGCGACTATGATTTTCTATTTATTTTTTATTTGTCTCTAAAAGAAGAAAACCTAATCAATTATGAATTGAATTACACTATGTTAAACTAAGAATTGAACTCTCTCATCCAAACCCAAATAACGAATTCGCTTGTACACGATTGTAGCCATCAGGCCTCGACACAGTCCCTTGAAAGGGGAAATACTTGGGCCCAACATGAGTGAAATTAGGCTCAGGCAGCTATAGTGCCTTAGGCCAAGATCTAATCCCCTAAAAGTGAACAGAATAACAGCCCAGGCGGTTGTGATGCTAGGATCGAATCCATGCCACGACATAAGTCTAAACAATCCACTAATTAACAGGGCTTAAGCAGCGATATTGAAACGACCAACTGATATTACTAAATCACTACTCAGATGACTGATGAATATAGAGATGAAAGGTTGTAATGACAAACAAAATTTATGAACTGAGGCTCCACTTAACACACCAAAACTGAAATGAATTATACAGACACGATTCATACAGCCCACTACCTGAAGTTAACAGTTTGAAACTCAGTCACTATACAAATGCATATCACAGATTTTGAATTAGTTTCTAACTCAGAATTTTTCCTAGCGTTGAACATTTAAACAATAAACTAAACTAGCTACAGTTCATACCCTTGCAAATTAACAGTCCATGGCAATTAAAAACAATCCTTGTTTAAGTACAACATCCAAAACAGTAGAGATTGCTCCTAATTAGACAATTTCTCTTCATGAGAGTTTGAACAAACTAAAACTACATAAGTACACATTATTTGTTTAACAATGAATGCGTGAGCATAGATCTGAACATCAATTCATTCCAATCCAATTTGCGGTTACATCAGCTGTAAATTCGAGTGTGTACCTGGAGATTGAAGTATAATAAGAAAAGGAGAGGTCAGCAACCAGGAACAAACAGCAGTATCACAGCAGCAACAAATGGGATCCAAACCAATAGGGAAATCAGTTTCCACCCAGCAACACACTTATATGACAGCCCAGAAAATTGCAGAAAACCAACATCAATAATAAACAACTACAATTGACCCAATTGAACTCGGTTTAATCTATAACTAGACCAATGGATCTCAGGAGAGCTTCAGCAAATTGAAATCAAGCTATAAGATCAAAAGCAAACATTAAAACTCGAAATTGAACCAAAAGTTCAATGGAACAACACTTTTTGTAGATTTTTACTGCATTTTTGTTTTATTTTTTGGATTTTTGTTTTAACTAAGAACTAGAAGTGGATTCAGATTTCAGATTAGAATTCTCAGATCTGAAACTTGAAGTGGTATTTTTGTGGGGAATTTTAGGCTAAAAAAAAATACTCTGTGAATGCACTATCTGTGTCCTTATATAGGCAAAGTGAGGGCAGCCTGAAGTTGTCTATTTACAGCATAGCCCCCTCAATTTTATTCAGTTAGCCCCTTTATTTTCTAACTTGAGACACAAGTTAGTACCTCACAATTACTGAAAATCTACCTTTGACCCTATTCTAGAAAATTCTAATGGTTCTAGTTCCATCTACAGCATACTTGTCCTGTTCTAATTTCCCAAATACCTTTGAATCCTTGAAATTACTAAACTCAAACTATATTTAACAAATCCCTTAAACTATAGTAATTAACAAAAATATTTCAACTACAATCAATTCACTAAACTAAACTCACGAAAGGCAAGACTAATTAACAATCATCAAACAAGTTAAAGTCGGTCAAGCTAAGACAAAAATGATAAAAATTATCAAAGCAAAAGCTAAACTATTATCCAAAACTAAATTAGTATCATTTCATGAACTAAACCAATACTGAATCAACATAAAACGAATTATCAAACTAAAATAAAAAATCAGACTNTTCACTAAACTAAACTCACGAAAGGCAAGACTAATTAACAATCATCAAACAAGTTAAAGTCAATCAAGCTAAGACAGAAATGATTAAAAATTATCAAAGCAAAAGCGAAAGTATTGTCCAAAACTAAATTAGTATCATTTCATGAACTAAACCAATACTGAATCGACATAAAACGAATTATCAAACTAAAATAAAAAATCAGACAAACAAGAATCAACTAATAGATTATGCCGAAAAAATCAGAGCGAAATTAATCAAAACTAACAATGGCAATTAACCAGATATTAACGAACATGAACACAGAAAAAAGAGAAAGAGTAAAACAAAGAGGAAAACACAAAAGCAAAACTCAAAACTCACTGAAACGACTTCGAAGACTTCCAAATTCCTACAGACTTGGTGATTTTGACCCAAACAGGATGAGAGAACCATGCAGTACCTTACTTGGCCGATTTTAGAGATTTTAGGGTTTTCGGCCAACTCCGAATTAATATTCGAGACGCCTGGGGATGATTTGAAGAAAACTAATTGACGATTTGGGTAGAGGGTGGTAAGGAGGGTCTATGGTGTGAATTTGGGGAAATTTGGACGAGGTTGAGTTTTGGCCGGAAAATCTTTGGAAGAAGATTCGACAAGTTTGACGTCGATTCGAGGGAAAAAAGTTAGATAGCTGAGATGAGGAGACTAAGGGGAATTAACGATGTGATCTTGAGGGAATTTGGAGCATCGGCGGTGGCGGCGGAGATTTTCGGCCGGCGGCGCTAGGGCGGAAGGTGGTGGTGGAGGCGGAGAGGGGCAGGGGTACGAGGTAGGCGAGTTTGGTCTCTAGGGTTTCAGAGACTTTAGGACATTATTATTTAATGCCCACAATTGATCGTAGCCGTCGGATGAGAATGGGTAGACGGTGTGGATTTGATTTGGCATTTATAACTCAAAACGACGTAGTATGGTCCTTATACTATGTCGTTTCAATGGTCTCAAGGGCATGGAATATGGACCGAGTATTGGGGCATTTGGGCTGGATTGGGGTATTTCACTTGGGCTGATCGATTTTGGCCCAAATTTGGTCCCCAATTAAGACCATTGTTTTTTAATTGTTTTCCTTTTCTTTCTTTTATCTATTTTTTGTATTTCTTTTCTCTTTTTCCTTATTTTTGTATATTTTAATTTTGTTAAAAATGACAAAGAATAAAATTAAAGATCCAATTGACTCTAATATGATATTCATTTAATTTTCCGAAATTAACTAATTCCTAATTTTAAACTAAAATTTAAGACAAATTCTACGAGTTAAAAAATAAAAATGCAAATAACCATTTTTGTCATTTTCTTTATACGTAAACAATTTTAACTACTAACTAATACTAAAAATATGAAATTAAATCCCAAACAGATGCCAAATGTATTTTTGTATTTTTCATAGGAATAAAAATGCACAAATAAAATGCAAATAATTAACAGAAAATAACACAAAAATTCATAAAAATTATGAAATAATAAAGAAATTATTTTATTTGAATTTTGGTAATAATTTACTTAGGGCAAAAATCACGTGCTCACAAGGCATAAAGAAATTTTTACTAAGTATTTGAAACCGAAAGAGGGGAATAATAGCCATTTTTAGAGGCTATATTGGCCCGATCTAAAGAGCCTAAGGGCCAATACACTTAGATTTCGAGATTATATTCTCACTCCACCTGAACCAAGGGTTTGACTAGTCTGAGCCCAAATAAATAATGACTTGACTATGGCTCGGGGACTCGTCATTATCCGACAAATCCTAAAGGATCTATGCCTCAAGTTCGAACCTTATTCGGACTCGACTGTGGTGACCTCGAAGAAGCCACCCAAAACCAAAATCTCGAACGCACCATTAAAAGAATGAGGTTGTGCTAAAGTTTTACAAGGCATAAAAAGATAAAAGTCAAGAAGGCATTCTATAGGGAAAATTTTTTTATATATAGAGAGAGACAAGAATACGTACAAGGGACTGATGGGGGTCTTACAGAAAAAGAAAAAAAATAACTATGCTCGGGGCTGGTTTCTCCCTCACGAGCAGTTTCTCACATAGGCCCCTCGTTATTATCCAACCTGCCTTTGATGTCTTCATTATCACCATCATCATCGGAGGAGACAAGAAACCTGACATCAACTTCAAGCGCCTTAGCTTGAACTATTTCTTTGGAGAGGTCAAAACCTACAACGTGGATTTCCTCGAGAGTCTCCATCCAAGATTGACACTTTGCCAAGTCATTGCTTTGTCGCTCTCGATCAGAATCCCCCCTTAGCTGTGTTTGAAAAAACTCGGCATCGGCTAGGTACACAGTTGGACAATCGTGATTTTCGTCTTCTCGACCTCCGCCTTAGCCTCAACAAGCTCGACTTTAAGCTCCTCGATCATTTTGGCCCGGGCTAAGCTTTTCTCTTTAATGCTCCAAAGTTGGACCTCAGAAGATGACATTTTGGCTGAGGTAGCCTTTTTCTCTACGGTAAGGCGGTCCACATTCTCCTTTTATCGATCATAGTCGGCTTTGATTTGATCGATATCCCATCGGAGCAGCTCGATCTTTTCCAGCTTTTGTTGCAAATGAGATAGTGAAGTATTAGCCTCCACAGTTGGGTAGAGACCATACTCTTTCAAAAGGATAGTTACCTACTAGTCTAACTCATCCTCTTCTTTACGATCCTGGGCCAAGTCTGTTCGAAGGTCCCTGAGTTCCTCATTTTTTGACCGCAAAGGAGCTTCAAAACATCTCTCTCCTCCGAGGTCTTCTAGATCTCGGCCTCACACTGGCTTATGTCGGCCCGAAACTTTGTAAAAGCCTACTTAAAAGGAAAGATATAAGTTGAATTAAAGGGAGAAAGAGAAAAAAAATTGCAACAATGGGGATTAGTACTTAGTCGAGATAAAAGGCGTTGGGCCTCTTCAAAAAGGGTAGATGCATCATTGAGATCAGTGACATCATCAACCTTGATAAAACAGTCCCGGAAGGGACCCTCTTCACAGGGGACTCTGCCTATGTCAGGGATTTGTAGAGCCCGAGAATCCCTTATAGCCTCCTCATAAAAGGCAGGTATAGAAAGGGAGTGACCTATTGTCATAGCCCCGAGCAAATCACTCAGAGCGCTTTGTACAGCCCCGATGGTCTCAAAACCGGCACCCTCCGGCATATTTGTCGATGGTCGAGTGATAATCTCAACCTGGGAGATTCGGGAGCTTTGCCTAAATCTTTCTTCGAAGCCTGCTCATCATAAGGAAGGGTCTTGATAATTACCTCCGAATTAAAAGGCTTGGCGACCTCGGATGACTTCTTTGTTTGAACCACTAGCGCCAAGTCCTCGTCATCATCTTCATCTTCTACTAGCTAGAAGACCAACTCTATAGTCACAATAATGAGATTTATCCTGCGTCTTCGAATAGGAGCCTTTGTAGGTTGGGGGTCCTCGGACTTCGAGACCATGTAATGACCTGGTCCTTTGTTCTGAGAGTTATAGCACCATTTTCCCCCATCTATGCTTGTTTATACGTTGTTCAACTATGTTGAGTTGTATCGAGTTGGTAGGTTTGGGTTCGGAGTAGTTTTAGAGTGAAATGATCACTTAATCTCTAAGTTAGAAAGCTAAGTTAGAAAAGTCAACCGGAAGTTGACTTATGAGTAAACGAATTCGGATTTGGATTTGGATTTTTATGATTTGATTAGCTTTGTTGGGTGATTTTAGACTTAGGAGTGTGTCAAGAATATAATTTGGAGGTCCGTGGTAGAATTAGGCTTGAATTGGCGAAAGTTGGAGGTTTAGAAGTTCTTAGGCTTGAATTCGAGGTTGATTTAGTAGTTTGGTGTTTTGGTATTGTTTTGGGTGTTTCAGAGGTTCGACTAAATTTGTGTAGTGATATATGACTTGTTGGAATTATTAGTTGAGGTCCCGAGGGCCTGGGGTGAGTTTCAGATAGGGTTATGTTGTGTTGTGCTTGTTTTTCTTATGTTTCGACGCAGTTTCTTCAAGCATAAATGATATTATATTGAACAAATGAGCTCCGATTTCATTTTTTGTTGGAGCATTATATCCGTATCGTAATTACGGACCTGTATAATCATTGAATTTAGATATCGTATGAGAATTTTAGGGTCATTTTACTAAGAATTAGGTTGCCAGATTTTTCAGATTAATTACGAAATTGTCACTAGCAGCGCATTTAAAAATCTGCACTATTTGCAAATATTAAAACCTACATATCTCATTTATTATAAGGTCAAATCGAGTTATTCAAAAGCCTGACTTGATTAAAATTTCACAAGGAATCCATTAGAGTCATAAAATACGAGTTTAGGGATCGTTTGGCACGAGAAACGAGGAAGAAGACCTAGCAAAAAATATATAAAACTAGGGTTTGTTCTTTCGGTCATATTTTGAGTTGGGGAGCTCGGATTTGGGCGATTTTGGAGGAAATTTTTCACCATATGGATTGGGGTAAGTTTTCTCTAGTCGATTTTGGTTATTCTTCATGAATTCATCTTCGTTTTTGTGATTTGATTGATCATTTCAAAGTGAAATTGAGGGAGTTAGGGTTTGAGTTTTTGAGAGTTTTAAGTGAGGATTTGAGGGACCAAACGGAGTCTGATTTTGATGAATTTTATATGGTTAGACCCGGTAGAGGACGTGGATTATTATTTTACCATTTTTGACTGCTTCCGAGATGTGGGCCTCGGGGTCAGGTTTTGGCTGATTTCAGATTTTTGGCCTATTTTTGAGTTTTTATTGTGGAATTCGATTATTTAGACTATGTTGATAGTAGTATTTTGATTATGGATAGATTGGGAGATTTTGGAGATTGAGTCCAGAGACGAGGGCATCCCGAAGTAGCATTTTACGCGATTGAGGTAAGTAATAGTTTTAACTCTGGCTTTGAGGGTATAAACCCGAAGAAATTGATATCATGTGATTGTTTGGTGGTGATAACCAAGCTAGGTGATGGGCGTGTGGGTGTGCACCATGAGGGATTGAGACTTGGTCCGTCCCGTGAGGCTGTGAGGCCTAATGGCTATTATCTGTGGTTATGTGTTTACTTGTTATTGAACTTGTTTGCCTTCATGTTAGAGATAATGCTTAGGCTTTATTCATGCTCATATTATTTTTACTCAGTCATAGAAATTATTGTACATTTTTACCTCAGTATCTATAATTTACTAATATGTTGTGATACTTGATGTGGGTTGTGTCCCCTTATTTGTTGATGATAGTGAGGCTAGTGAGGTATATGATTGAGTAAGACCGAGGGCCTGGTTGTGAGGATATTAATACCATAGCGTGTGAGTTGTCCGCGTAGCACGTGAGTTGACCGTGCAGGTCCAGGTATTTATACCATAGCGCGTGAGTTGTCCGCGTAGCATGTGAGTTGACCGTGCGGATCCAGGTATTGATACGATGGCTTGGTTGTGAGGATATTAATACCATAGCGCATGAGTTGTCCACGTAGCATGTGAGTTGACCATGCGGGTCCAGGTATTGATACCATAGCACATGAGTTGTCCGCGTAGCATGTAAGTTGACCGTGCGGATCCAGGTATTGATATGACGGCACGTGAGTTGTCCGTGCTTAGCGCTTGGGCTTTGGGAGCCCCTCCGGAGTCTGTACACACACCCCAATAAGCGTAGAGTGTTGAGTGTTTTGAGAGTGTTGAGTGTTTTGAGAGTGTTAGAGTGTGTAGTGCTGAGTGCGAGTGCTAAGTGATGGAGTGACATTATTGTGAGGTTGCATTTAATTTTGTTGTTGCTGCATTTATCTGTTAAATTTCTTTGTGGCATCTACTGAGTTATGGAATTTACCTGTTTATTCCTGTTATTTTTTTAAAATTGTGAAAAATAAATAATTAGACTGTTTTGCTCAGCTCGTCACTACTGCTCAGTTCCTTAATTATTTCTGTTACTACTAAGGTGGTTGTACTCATACTACACACTGCACTTTATGTGCAGATCCAGGTGAGTTAGAGCGCGGCGATCGTTGAATTTTTACCGGCTATCAGTAGAGATTGCAAGGTAGCTGCTAGTGTCCGCAGGACCTTGTTACTCCTTTTATCATTTCTTCTTTGGACAGTTAGATAGTTTATATACCTCAGCTTATAGTTTTAGACGCTCATGATTTAGTGACACCCCGATGTTTGGGACTCGTTTCCGTATTTTATATTATTTATATATAGAGTTGGTTTAGTTTATCAGAAATTAAATTATTGAAAATATTTTATTAAATTCTTATAATTGGTTTAGTAGTAATGTTTCGGGAATAGGCTTTCCTTGTAACACGATAGGCGCTATCACGACCAATATTAGATTTTGGGTCGTGACAGACTATCTTCCTCTTGTTATCTTTCCCCGACTTCTAAATTGGGGACTCGACTTCTTCTCCAGGCGGGGCCAACCTTATTTTAGCGACATCTCCAATGCCTGCGTAATAGAGAGTCGAGTATGAATAAAGAGAAATATTACAAAACAAAAGAAAGAAAGGGCATCAAAAGCTTACAGGATAAACTTACCATGATGTTTGGCTTCCCATCTTCCCCTTTCTAAGTCTCGCCAGCAGCGCTCGGCATGGGAGGAAGTCTAGGCCAACTTCCGAACCCAATCTTCGAGGTCGTGGACCTCGTGAGCCATCCAAGCAATCTCTGCAAAATAGATGAAGGCATTACATAAGGCAAAAAACGGAGTATGAAGGCTAACGGGTAAAAACTTCACTTACGATCGGGGTTCCACTTCTTTGTGAACGAAAATTTCTCATCTCGGATGAGGTCGCAGGTACTTACGCGTAAGAACCGGCTCATCCAACCCCAATCCTTATCCTTATTATTGCTTGCAAAAAAGGCAATAGTCGCCCGACTTTGGAACTCGATCAACCCTCGAAAAAAGTCGAGGTCGATATAACCGTATTAGGTGGTTGAGGGTGAACTCCAGCCCCTTGGCCTTGTTGTAAAAGAAGTGGATCATGATCACTATGCGCCAAAATGAGGGGTGAACCTAGCCGAGGGTGACCTGGTACCTCTTACAAAAATCAATAATGACTAGGTCGACAGGACTCAGTGTGAAGGGGTAAGTGTAAACACTTAAGAACCCCTCCACGTGAGTGGTAATACTCTCTTCGGGAGTGGGGATCTGTACCATGACCTCGGTCCCCCAGCCACAATCTTTCTTCACAGCCTCGAAGTGTATCACTGTTATCGAGCAAATGTATCTCGACATGTGCTCACATTGGCCAGGGATCGATAGAGGATTCTCGACTTTGAAGTCGGATTTTAAGGCATAAGGTCTGAGAAAATACTCATGAGGGAGCGGTCCCACCGGCGTTTTATCACCGGCCGATTGGGAAGAAGAAGAAGAAGAAGCCTTCTTTTTTTGTGGGACGGTCTTGGAGGTTTTCGCCATTGTTTCAGGCAAAGTGGAGCGGAAAGAGATGAAAATCGATTTTTTTAGTGCTAACTAAGTCGATTCAATGGGTGGTGAAAGAGAATAGATGGAGCAAGTAAGGAACTTGGAAAATTTGGTGGAGGTGAAAGTATTTGATTTCAACTGAAGAGCCTGAATTTATAGGCTCACGACAATAGTTCAGTGGTGCTAATGGCCGATCGTCACTTGCAAGCATTAATGGTTTGGGGAACTGTACCGTTGGGATGTTTCGGTCACTTCGATCGCTTACGTTAGGGGGATGACATCATTCTCGGGGTCTCCAAAAAATTTAGTCTCAAGTCGTTTCTGATCATTTTACTCTAAGAAACGTGGGAACTATTTGTATACGGTGAAAATTGGGGCTACCTGATTTCTCCCCTTGATGGAAAAAATGATACCACGTCGGAAGGCCAGGATGTCAAGTTCGTAGTCGAAGTTTCTTTCCAAGATCGAGGTCAATGCTTACCGAGGTCAGAAGAAGGCATATGTTGAGATGATGCTGGTATATCGGAAAGAGCGAGATACGCACAACGGACCGAAGATCATGACATGAATTTCAGAATGGATTGGACCGCGATGGTTAATCAGTTGTCAAATATGATTTCCTACTATAATTAGAACTGTACCTTATTTTGGACTCCCCTATTATATAAAGAGGGAGCCTATTCATTTGTAATGATAATTATTCACCGAGAAAAATATATACACTTATTACTTTCTTGCTATTTCGCTTATTGTTCATCAGAGTTGTTTTATCATTTGCTATTATCACACCTCGAGGCTACCACAAATCGAGGTCAAAATTTAGCTTGCGTACTGGTTTGATTTATTTTATTCTCTAATTTATCTATTTATTTCCTTGTTTATCAATTGGTGTTGGATAAAATCACATATCTTTAAAATCACAATATAAGTTTAATTGTTACTCGAATTTTAGGGTAAACAAAAAATATATACACTTATTACTTTCTTGCTATTTTGCTTACTGTTCATTAGAGTTGCTTTATCATTTGCTATTATCACACCTCGAGGCTACCACAAATCGAGGTCAAGAATTAACTTGCGTACTGGTTTGATTTATTTTATTCTCTAATTTATCTTTTTTAATTTCTTGTTTATCAATCGCTATTGGATAAAATCACATATCCTTAAAACTATAATATAAATTTAATTATTACTCGAATTTTACGATAAACACATTTGTTTATTACACTCTCCGATCCATTTTAATTGACTTTTTAATTGTTTATACATATATCAAGGAATCAATGTTTTAGTATTAATTAATAATAAAATTGACCATATTAACCTTAATTTGTTAAATAAAAATACAACAAATACCAATAGGCTTCTTACTCTAAGACAACGTTGAAAAAAAGAAATTAATTCCTTCCTTCTTGATATATGAAAAATTAAATATTGTGGACCATCAAAAAAACTAGAAAATCAATTAAAGTGGACCGGAGGAAGTAACTTTCTTTTATTGAAGTGCACAAGAGGACTTCATCAGATTTAACATCAAATTCAAAAATATTTGTAAGTTTTTTGATCGTGGGTTAAATTGTTCACTCTTTTGCAAACTATAAAAACTATGTGTGTTCAAGGGGATATATTAAAGATCGAAATAGTTCTACCCCAAAAATTAAGGACCACTAGAAATTTTAATCGTACCCACCAAATTTCTCGGTGAAAAATGATCCATTGTCTTCCTCTATAAATACTAACATTTCCTACCACTTCCTTTTTTCTTTGAACCCATATATTAGACCCAACTCCTTTTTCTTCCCGATACTTCTATATTCATATATTTATCGTCTCCTTTTCCTTTAAGCCGTCATAAATATGGAAATACACCGTGTGTTTTGTATTTTTTTATATTAATTGTTATTCCTGTTGCGGAATATCGTGGGTTAACTAGCACACAATCACACACAAAGAAAATAGATAAGAAAAACCAATACAAGGATTTAACGAGGTTCGGCTAAGCCTAATCCTCGTGGCAAAAGCAGAGAGAGTTTTTAGCTATTAATGAGAAGAAAAGCACAATACAATCTACAGAATTCCCAACTACAACTCCTATATATAGATCCCAAAAGGTCCCAAACATATATGAGAAAAGTTTTTCAATTTGACAAGGACTATAGGTTTTCCTTTCCCAAATCTATTAAGACAATGGATTTTCCTAAACATATAGGTACTATGAGTTTCTTAAAAATACAAGGAAATAATTCAAGCCACAAATAACAAATCTCCCCCTTGGTTTGAATTCTCTTCATCAACAGGAACAACGTCTCTCTACCTTGCCCTCAGCCCTCGCAAGGGCTCTATCCATTGCCGCAAACATCAACCAAGTCTAGGCAACGCCTAAACTTGTTAAGAGACTCAACCTCTTCAGCCATATCGCTAATCCGTCGATTTGGTTCTGTACTCTGAATAACTATAACACTCAAATTCATCAACGGTCTCTTCAACTGCCAAAGCAAATCCCACTGGACTCTTATATCCAAGAAGATGCCCATCAACTACGTTTGCAAACCTTTGCGGTCAGTTGATCACTCTCTTCTCTCTGTCTGTTGAAATGCTATATGGTTGTTTTTGTGCAGGTGCATCAACATTATCGTCTTGACCAATATTTTGCACCTCCTCCACTTCCTCTACTTTATAACTACTGGGCTGAGCTAGTGGAGATTTAATTTCTAGCTCTATGCGGTCACTGACACCGCGATCTGTTTCTGCTAGTATCTTCTCCCTCTGACTGTCCGGTAAGGCAGATTCATTAAATGTTAGATCCCTAATGATAATTTGCCCTGGAGTGTTGTGATGCGTGCACCACAACTTATAACCTTTCACTCCAATTGCATACCCTAGAAATATGGACTTCTTTTCCCTCGGCTCAAGTTTTCCATCCCTTACGTGAGCATAAGCAGGACAACCAAATATCCTTAAATTTGAATAATCAGCAGGCAAACAGGACCATATCTCAAAAAGAGTATAGAACTCAATAGTTGTGGGTGAGATCTATTGATCAAATAACAAGCCGTATTGATTGCTTCAGCCCAAAAATCCTTGCTAACACATGAGTGTGAAAGCATGTTTCGTGCCCTATCACAAAATGTTATATTCATACGTTATGCAGTACCATTTTGTTGTGGTGTTCCGACACAAGTGCGGTGTCTCACTATGCCTTTCCTGCTGCAGAAATTATCGAACTCAGAATTGCAAAATTCCAACCCAATGTCAGTTCGAAGACACTTAACTTTTATTTCCGTCTACCTCTCAACCATCATCTTCCATTTAACAAATGTCGAAAATGACTCATCTTTTGTTTTCAGAAAATACACCCACACCATCATTGAGTAATCATCAATCAAACTCATCAATCAAAGTCATAAAATACCTGGCACCATTCTTGCAGGGAACTCTGTTTGGACACCACAAGTCAGAGTGTATATAATCTAACTTGTCTCTGGTCTTGTGCTCGGCCTTCTTGATGAACTTTACCCTTGTCTGTTTACCAAACACACAATGCTCACAAAAATTCAAAACTTGATTTTTGTACCCATTTAGCAAATTCTGCTTACTCAACAAAGACAATCCATTATCACTTATATGGCCAAGTCGCAAGTGCCACAACTGAGACTGATTCAGATCACTTTTCCATAAGCTACAACAGCTTCCCCTTCAACTACACTGGCTTGAAGATGATACAATTTAGAATGTAGTTTACCATCCATTAGTACCATGGAGACTTTACACACTTAAGTATTACATTCTTGTAGTGAAATTTATACCCTTGATCATCCAAAGTCGAAAGAGAAATCAAATTTCTCTTTATCTGAGGAACATGCCAACGCTCAATGTTTCTGATAATTCCGTTGAACATTCTCAATTTGATGTTACTAACCCCTTCTACTGGTACCATCTCCCATATAGACAATCCCACTTATTTATTTTGTTGCAAACCAATTCTTGTATGGACACATGCAGAAAGTAGCACCAGAATCAAGAACCCAACAATTTTGCCCATGACTAGAACTCACAGCACAAACTTTTCCTACATAGTCTCTATCATGGGAATTATTGCCAGTGACAACAATATTTGCCGAATTATCTATTTTCTACTTCCCTCTTTTCTCCTTCAGCTTAGGACAATCTCTTTTGTAGCGACCTTGCTCCCCGCACTCATAACATTGTTACTTTCTTATTCTAGACTTTGATTTTGCGGTTGACTATTTCCTGTTAAAGTTCTTTTGTTGTATTCTTCCTCTAATCACAAGACCCTCGCCCTCAATTCTGCTGTTTGTAAAGCTCTTTTTCAACTCTTTAGATTTTAGTGAATTACTAACATCTTCTAGTGAAATGATATCTTTCTCATATAGTAGTGTATCAGCAAAGGTATCATAAAACTGTGGTAAAAAACATAACACAATCAAGGCCTGATCCTCACTCTTAATTTTGATATCCACATTCTTTAGGTCCATTATAATTTAATCGAACTCGTCAAGGTGAGTTTTAACGTGTGTGCCTTCGTTCATATGGGATTGTATAACCTCTTTTACAGGTAGACTCAGTTTGTGAGCGATTTCTTAGAATACATATCTTCCAGCTTCTTCCATGCCGTTGCTGCAAAAGTTTCTTCAGCAATTTCCCATAGAACGTTATTTATAACGCTCATGAAGATCGCACTCAAAGCCCTCTCCTTCAGGTCTTCCTTATTTCTCTCTTTCATATCTTCAGAAAAATCCTCATCAATTGCTTTCCATAATCATTGTAACACCAGGGATGATTTCATCCTAATCTTTCATAGACTGAAACTAGAACCCCCGCCAAATTTCTCTATTTCATACTTTTGTCAGAGATGATGAAGACATCTTAATCCTAGATTATATGTAGAAACCCGAACCTTGCTCTGATAACAATTATTGCAGAATATCGTGGGTTAACTAACACACAATCACACACAAAGCAAATAGAGAAGAAAAATCAACAAAAGGATTTAACGAGGTTCGGCTAAGCCTAATCCTCGGGGCAAATGCAGAGAGAGTTTTCCAGTATGAATGAGAAGAAAAGCACAATACAATCTACAGAATCCCCAACTACAACCCCTATATATATATATCCCAAAAGGTTCCAAACATGTATGAGAAAGATTTCCCAATTTGACAAGGACTATATGTTTTCCTTTCCCAAATCTATTAGGACAATGAGTTTTCCTAAACCTATAGGGACTATGGGTTTACTAAAAATACAAGAAAATAATTCAAGCCACAAATAATAATATTTTTTGTTTTCGGTTTGTCAAATTTTATGGAAGTTTGCATTTTAAACTCTCAAATATAAGGGTTGGCTCTAATATTAATACCAATAAGGCATGTGCCTTAGGCCCCAAATATGGGAGTCCATATTTCTAGAAATAATAGGTTTATGGGTATTAAAAGTAATATTTAGGTAATACTTATAGTACAAAGTGCACATTTTCATGTACCATAAAAGAAATGTATTTAGATGGATAAGATTATGAATGAAGAAGGTGTGCGTAGGCCTCGTGGATGACAAGTTGTAGTAAGCAAGACTCAGATGATTCAGGGATATTCAGAGGATAAGCCTAAATGCGTCGGTGAGGAGGTGTTTGGTGGGCACAAGGAGAGGTAGAGGGCGACCTGAGAAGTATTGGGGAGAGATGATCGGGCATGATGGTGTGACTTCAAATTTTCAAGGACATGGACCTATATAAGAAGTTGTGGAGATCGAGCATTAAGGTTGTAGGTTAGAGGGTATTTGGAAATATTTCTATTGTGCTCCAAAGTGAGGCTAGTCAATTAGGACTTGGTCTTAGACTGTTAGTGGCTCATGTTGAGTCACAATATTTTTCTGGTTTCTGGAAATATGTACTGGTTATTGTTTTGCTTTTCCTTTATTTTTCTGGTTTTGGTGATGATGTTCTTTGTTCTATGGTCTCTATTGATGGGATTGATATATTACCTCTTTTCGTGTTCTTGAACTGAGGGTCTTTCGGAAACAACCTCTCTACTCCCTCAGGGGTAGGGATAAGATCTGCTTACACACTATCCTCCCCAAGCCCCACTACTGAAATTTCAGCGAGTAGTAGTTGTTGTTGTTGTAAGTAAAGTAATCTCTTGACTTAATTAAAAATGGTTAGTATGAATAGTTTACGTTGCGCGTGAATTGAAATTGATTTGAGAAGGAAACAACTACAAGCAGAAGATAGTAGTCTAATCGATATACCCAATCAAATAACAACACTTGATTCTTTTCAAAATGATTATATTGCTTATTGCATAATGCTAACAGTTTTTATAATAGTTAGCTCAACAAAAATAAGTTTTTCAATTAGCTAAGATCAACACTGTCTCAAAAGATTAAATGTGTTGACTATATTATCAATTGAGAAGAAATTATAAGAAAAGTCGATTATAAAAGATTATTAACAATTTTGTATTGTAAAAAGCTAGAAGAATATATTTCAAATAAAATTATATTATAATATTTTAAATTTTATTTTTAGATCTCACATTAAACTTTGACTTTAGGTCTTACACGTGTTTGAGCCGCCTCTATCAAATATCTGACAAAATATAAATTTGGTCCGTGTGTTATCTGGCTAGATAAATTTAACCTTCAACTATATGAAATATGCACTTTGATTCAGCGGCTCGTAAATCTTCAAAAATTTAAAATTTTCTATCCCATTACATCATTTGACTGTCTATATGTTAATGTTAATTTTGTTTGCTTTTAAACACCGATTTAAGTAATGTGATTTATAAGAAAATTTAATCTTATTCGATGTAAAAAAAAAAAACACTATAGGAGCAATGATAAAGACATAAAAGTACCATTCAATATTTCTGATTTAAGGGCCGTTTGGCCATAAAAAAAATCACTTTTTTGGCAAAATTTTTTCCTTTTTTCGGAACTAGTATTTGAAAAATTCAAATCTCATTTGAGGGAATTTCAAATTTTTTTCGAAAATTTGAAAAACTCCAAAAAATTATTTTTTTCGTCCGTTGGCGGTGTAATACAGCCGCAATAGGAAACATGTTAGGGTTTTTATACGATAGCTCGTCATATTAATTGTTTTTAGTTATATGCATAAATTATATATTGATTATACATAATTATACACGTTTAATATATACATTATGTGTATAATATATATTCGCTGGCTATTTTTAGTTTAAGCTGTAGGGTGGGCAGCTATTTGGGTTAATTCGTGCTACTGTGCCGGATGAACCAACTTAGAAGAATTAACTCAAGTTTGTCGTCCACCCAGTCGTTTGAATTAAAAAATAGCCGATAAATTTATAATATATGTATAATATAATCAATGTATAAATTATGTATATGACTAGAAACGATAAACAATAAATGAACCACTATTTATGTAAAAATCCCTAAAACTTATAACCTATAGGTTCAACTAGAAAATATAAAAATATATGTAAGAAATTATTAAACATTTAGCTAAATCTCGAACTTATAGTTTTAAAATGAGTTTAATAGGTAAAATTAAATCTAAATTTAAATGTTAAACTCGTTTTAATACGCTATCAACCCGATCTCTATCTACTATTCTTGTAACAACAAAGGAATGGTTGGCTAAACACAAAATTAGGAGGACAATTGCCTGCCAGTTTTAAGAAATACTTAGGCGCCGTTTGGTTCAAAATAAGGTTATCCGGAGACCATATCCAAGATTATAAGTCTGGATTATAATTAAGGGGTTTTTACTTAACTATACCATATATGAAACTTTATTACCCTAAATGTGCATAGTTTGTTAATTACCCGCCCAGTCCATGTTTTACTTACAAATTTTATACCATTTGACTATTAGGCATTAAAAGGGCAGAACATTCCCTAAAAAACGGGCTAAAATTAAGAAGAGAATCTTGATGTTAATTGATTTTTTAGTTTTGACCTTTCTCTCTTATAGCCTCTGCTCTTTTTCGTTGTTCTCCTTTCTTCATTTTTTTTTTTCAA
>MU759431.1:2022-31110 GCA_026770625.1 Nicotiana glauca | reverse complement strand
ATTATTGTATACTAATTAACATAGTTTAAAATTGTTGGAATTTAACATATAGTGTATATATTTAGGATATAAAACTATAAATGTTAAAATCATAGAATATGATGGTAACATATTATTTTTAAAATATGCTATATATGTGTTATTTTAAGATTTTAAGACGATTTGTGTTATTTTAAATTATTAGACGTATTTATGCTTAATGTTTTAGTTTGTTAGATTAATTTGAAGTATTATTAATTTATTATACATGAAAATTTAATTTTACTATTTTTTTGTTAATTTACTTTTTAAATGTAAACTTTAATTTTGTAATTTTAAAATAAATGTAGCACTTACAATTTATAAGTGCAATTTTTCCCCATCTTTCTTGTATTCTTTATATTAATACAAAGTACTAACATAACTTACAATAGTTATACAAAATATTAAAAAAACAAAAAAAAATACTAAACCCGGCCCGGTCCGCCCCTTTAAACCGTAGCCCGTACGGTTTATTTTTTACACGAATTAACCCGAACCCATTAAACCAATTAAGAGCAAGTCCGGAACCGACCCGGAACCAAACCTGCACGAGTCCAAATAATACTGGCCCGACCCGATAACACCCATAGGCCAAATCCACCTACCACCTAAAATAGTAGACAGTGTGATAGTTGTATTAGTTAATGGATTATTATAATTCCAAGATCACCTTCTTTTCTTGGCTTTTACCTACCACCTAAAGCCAACCCTAATATGAAAACAACCCTTTATCTTTTCTTTATTAATTTTCTGAACATTATCAAACACAAAGTCTAAGGGATTGTTTGGTTACTTGATTAGAGATATTATTTCAGCGTAAAATTTCACATACCTGATATAAAATGTTTGGGAGGAAATGTACAAAATACATAATTATAATTTGAATAGAAAAAATAATCAGGAAACTATTTTATATGTTTTATATAATTAATCTCTAATATCAAACATAAAAGTTTCATTGGAAATAAATCATATAATTAAAACAACATTTACAATGGACAAATATATAACCACCAAACTCCGATGTTTGGTTGGAGGAATTAGGAAAAAAAAAAAAAAGAACCTGCATAATTAATGCCGTGTTTCATTAGCTATATAATAAAAATTTAGCACAACATAACTAATGCAATATTTTGATTGATAATATTAATAATATTGTATTAAGTTATGCGAATATTTATATGATATGAAATAAAATATTATGTATCCACCTAAAATATTTTCGGCGAAATACAGATTAGTCGGCTTCTAAAGTAGGTATCGAATATTAAGTAAAAAAAACCAGAAAAACGCACACACTCCTTCTTAGTTTTTTTTTATAAAAAAAAATAACAATATTAATACTTTTATCAATTATTATTCAAGATATAACAATCCTTTTGTTATTGTATATTAAATATAAAAACAAACACTCTAACCAAACAGCCCCTAATCAGCCGCACCAACCTTTCCCCTTAAACCCCAATTTCATCTTCGTTTATATCGTCCATCGTCAAAACTATAAACACTCTACCAATCCATTTTCGTAAACCCTCTGTCTTTTACTCTTTTCCCTCAGCTCAAAAATGGCTACCATTTCTAAGCTCTCAAATCCAGCCCTCAACTACTCGTCCTCCACTTCTTTTACGACCAGATCTTCATCTGCACCAAAATGCTTTATTGATCTTCGTACCAACAAAACCACCACCTTTGACCATAAATTTTCTGCTTCTAAATTGTCACTCGTTTTCAACCCTTCGATCAGAGGTTCCTTGTGGTAATTGTTTTTTTCTCTATTCATTCATAGGATTCATTAAAATTAGATCATTTCATCTGGATCATAAATTTTTATTGCATATATCCGGACTTACAGTTGTTGTAACGTGTCTTATTTTATTTATTCATTTTTTTTTTTTTTTTGGATTTCATATCTGATCACTGCTATTTTTGTTCTCTAAAAATTGTTTAGATTGCCCTTGAGAGGTATAAAGCTTGCTGCTTTTCATTTTATGTGATATGCAAATTTATTAATCTTCTGCAAGGGTGCAGAAACTAGAAAAGTTAATTGAATAATCCGTTGATTTTTTACTAAAGTTAAATTCTTGATTGCTTACAGCTCATCTATGCCAAAAAGTATTTTTTTCCTCCAAAAAAAGAAAAGAAAAGAAAGTAAAAGACGTCTTTTTTTAAAAATTAGATTCATCAGAACTCTAATTTTGGTGCTAGTAGTGCTTGG
Source organism: Nicotiana glauca (assembly GCA_026770625.1). Taxonomy (NCBI): domain Eukaryota; kingdom Viridiplantae; phylum Streptophyta; class Magnoliopsida; order Solanales; family Solanaceae; genus Nicotiana; species Nicotiana glauca. The sequence goes on along the minus strand of MU759431.1, from coordinate 28,874 downwards.
ATGAATGATCCCTCAAACTCTTGTGTTGTATCCCTATTTAAACTTACAACAACAACAACATACCCACTAAAATCCCACTAGTGGGGTCTGGGGTAGGATGTATGCGGACCTTACCCCTATCCAGAAAGGGTAGAGAGGTTGTATCCCTATTTAAACTTATTTAAAAAAATCTCTAATTAGATTGAAGTTAGAAATATAAAGTCAGATATTTCAAATCTTTTCAGATGTACATAATTGTTACACTATAGAGGCCATGGTTGACATCGTTATTTCTGTACGTAATCTTTGGAAACTACTTCTGTTGTACTCAATTGTTCATACCAGCATGCCATTTATGCTGATAAATTTCTAAAATGTCACTTTACTTGTAAAAAGAAGAAAAGAAGTAGATATTTGAGATATTAACGGATTTACATAATTGATACAATGTAGAGGCCATGGTTGTACTTTATTAGGTCTCTACATAATCTGTGAGAACTACCTTTGTTGTACTCAATTGTTCGTACAAGCATGCTGCCATGCCAATTATGCTGATAAATTTATAAGATATCACTTTCACTTATAAAAAGAAGATATTTCAAATCTTTTTATGTACCCTTTTGCCTTAGTTTGTCTTTTTCAAATCTTTTTATGTACCCTTTTGCCTTAGTTTGTCTTTCTAACAAATGTTACGCACTTTTACTGGCACGACTTGAGTAATATTTTAATCATCAATTTATTTGACAGTGTCAAATGCTCTCAAGCTGATGGAAATGGAAGCACAGTGAAGAGAACAACTCTCCATGATCTCTACGAGAGGCAAGGCCAAAGTCCATGGTATGACAATCTGTGCCGTCCTGTTACGGATTTGCTTCCATTGATCGAGAGTGGTGTCAGAGGTGTAACCAGCAATCCTGCGGTAAATTATGCCTTACTGAATGCTTCTTTATACGTCTGTTCTGTGACTGTGAAGATATATTTGAATAAAATATCTACAGTTTTTAGTTTCTACTTGTTAGTCTACAATTCCATCAATCTACCTAACTCTTAGCTTTTGATTATTGCAGATTTTCCAGAAAGCAATATCAACATCAAATGCATACAATGAACAGTTTAGGTAATCTATACTTTGATACGTTTCTCATTAGTAGTTGTGCTTTCCTGCACAAGTTGGTTGTTGAATGTTGGGGTTTAGAAACCATTTTGTTTGATTTACCGTGAATGCCAAAACTGAAGAGTAAAGGAGGATAGTAGACATAAATTAAGGACATTTATACGTCCATATAATAAATATGATAAATTTTTGTCTGTCCATATGTATGCTGTTTGGACAAATATCCATACAAAGGTTGGGTTTATGATGGGCATCAGCATGTTATACCAATGCCATTTCCAATGTTAATCACATTGTAATAATGTTTGATGGACTTGCAGTAATGTAGGATGCTGTTTAGCTTTTTCTTCTTAAAGGGTCCTCTCAACAGCATATTACGGGAAATGAATATATGATTTCTTCACCTAGTGACTATATGTTTTGCCTGTTTTCCACTCTGCTAATATCTTCATCATTGCTATTTTCAGGGAACTTGTTCAAGCTGGAAAAGATATAGAGAGCGTATACTGGGAACTTGTGGTAAAGGACATCCAAGACGCATGCAAACTCTTTGAGTCAATCTACGATAAAACAGATGGTGGCGATGGATATGTTTCCGTTGAAGTCTCACCTAGACTTGCTGAGGACACAAAGGGCACTGTAGAGGCTGCAAAGTGGCTTCATAAGAAGGTTGAGCGGTCCAATGTGTATATAAAAATTCCAGCTACTGCTCCATGTATTCCTTCCATTAAGGAAGTCATTTCACTTGGAATAAGTGTCAATGTCACGGTGAGTTGATTCCTTGTCATCTTTTTTGACAACTTGACGCTTCATGCATGAGATTAAAGATTGCTTGTCTTCTGGTGCTCATAAGAGAGATATTTGTATGGCACTCGATTAGTGAGTGATAAAGGGAATTCCTTTTTGTTTTTTTATAACTTTGGTGTTCAGCTAGCTCATGAGATATCTGCTACCTCCTACCAGCAACAACAGGTAACAAGTAACACTGTCCACCAATGCTTGGACAGATAGGAAGAAGTTACCTAGTGTTTTTGCCTCCGCCGGGATTTGAATACGAGACCTCATGGTTCTCAACCCACTTCATTGACCACTAGGCCACACCCTTCAGTGCAAGATAAAAGGAATTATTTAATTAAATAAAGGTGCATTACCATTGAACAATAAATTAAGAAAAAGAACAAAGTTCCATTACTAATGCGCTTTTAGGTCCATGTTTGTGTATTTAATGAAACTACTCAAAATAATTTTATGTTTCGTGTGGTTTTCTTCCATTTCCTCTATGTGCTTTGTTGGTTTCACGAATACTGAAGTAGTTCTTATGTATATCCGCAGCTCATCTTCTCTCTTGCGAGATATGAAGCAGTAATTGATGCTTACCTTGATGGCCTTGAGGCTTCTGGGCTAAGTGATCTCTCTAGAGTCACAAGTGTTGCTTCATTTTTCGTTAGCCGAGTAGACACACTTGTTGACAAGATGCTTGAGAAAATTGGAACTCCAGAGGCTCTTGATCTTCGTGGGAAGGTAGCTAATACAGCTATAAATTTGTCTATTCTTTTTGGGATGTTAGAGAAATACAAGTGACAGATAACCTCATGTTGTCTTACTTTCATTACAGGCTGCAAATGCGCAGGCAGCTCTTGCTTATAAGCTTTACCAGAAGAAATTTTCTGGTCCTAGATGGGAAGCTTTGGTAAAGAAAGGTGCCAAGAAACAGAGGCTACTGTGGGCGTCAACTAGTGTTAAGAACCCAGCATATGCTGACACTCTATATGTGGATCCTCTCATTGGACCAGACACGGTGAGTCATCTTATTGCCTTCTTGTTTGTGGTGATTGTGGCGCTGTAGAGTCGACGTCAAATCACTTTCTTGAATTGGCCTCTAATGGAATATTACCCCGGAGTATTGAATGGCGTTTTTGAGGCCACTATTTAAGTTCTCTCCTGTTAGCCTAGTGGGCTATATTTGTCAGCAAAAAGAATAATTCATCAAATCACTTTTCTTGGAGTGCCTCTTATGAAATATTACTCGAGACATTTGCACGACTGGCCTTTTTTTAGGCCACTATTTTAATTATGTCTTTAGCCCAATGGGCTATATTTATCTGCATGAGGAATAATTCATGCAATTACTTTTAAAAGGGAAATTGAACCCACTGGGCTAATGGGGACAGAAATTAAAGAGATGCCCTCGGAAAATGCCATGCGAATAATCCATATTACCTTGTGTTTGCCTGATTGTTGACCTCTAATTAAATGTCTGTTAGGTTTCAACGATGCCCGATCAAGCTCTTCAGGCATTTATCGATCACGGTTCTGTTGCAAGGACGATTGATTCAAACGTATCTGAAGCCGAAGGTATTTACAGTGCCCTCGAGAAGTTGGGGATCGACTGGAGCTTTGTTGGGTCTCAACTTGAATTGGAGGGTGTGGACTCTTTCAAGAAGAGTTTCGATAGCTTGCTCGACAGTCTGCAGGAGAAGGCAAACACCCTCAAGTTAGTGAGTCTGTAAAACAAGTTTTATTGCTAGGGACTGAATAAATGATACGTCCAGTTGACTGAGTTTGCTGGATTTTGTGATGTATAATCTAAAAATATTTGGTGGTAATACTTTTTCGTGATAAGGAATTTGATGTTGGCTTTGGATTTTGTGGTGGTTGTCACTTGTCAGCATTCTAGATTTCTCCAGTTGCCGGATTTGAAAATACCAATGGGACAAAACGGTATTTATAGGTCACGGTTTCAAGCAGGGAATCAGTCACTGATACTTGCATATCATATTCCTTGGGGTGCATATTCCTTAGGGCGCGGTCTTCCCCGGATCCTACGTGAATGGGAGCAGGTTGTCCTTTTTTCTCTATTGTGTTATCTTGAGAGCCCGATTAAAGTTTAAGACGTCGTAATTCATTACGTATAAAACTAGAAATAATGACTAGTTTAAGTTTATATTTTCATTGTTCACCTAAGTATGTGCACTAATTGAAATAAAAATTTGTATGATTTTGTACGAAGATTCAAACAATAAATTATGTCTCAATTAAATAAAAAACTAATTGGGGTTGCCTATAGAAGTTTCCCATATCCATTTATTTATTTATTTTGGATTCGTTTCACTCTAGTACTAAACAATGATTCTTTCAAAGGAGATGAAAGATTTTGTGAATCCCATTCTTATTCTTGCACGAACGTACCAATTTCTTATCAGATTAAAGAAAAACTTTCGCAAATATGGATTTCTTAGGATAAATAGCACGGTCTAGTCAGTTTTCGGACTGGTCATTCAAAAATAGCCAGTGTTTACCAAGTCAATGAAAAATAACCATTATTTTGCTACAACTAAGACCGGTCTATCATAATATACTGGAGTTCGGTGCACCAGTGTATGAACTTCTAGCATATTATGCTGGAACTCCAACACACGGAAAGTTCCCACATAATATACTAGAGATTCGAGCACTTGTGTATGAACTTCCAGCATGTTATACTAGACCGACGTACTTTGCTGGAACTCTAGTATATTAGGCACTAGACCGACGTACTTTGCTGGAACTCTAGTATATTAGGCTAGAGTTCTAGTGTATTTATGCTGGAACTCCATCATATTATGCTGGAACTCCAGCATAATATGATGGAGTTCCAACATACTTATCCTGAAACTCCAGTATAATATGCTGGAGTTCAAGTATACTTATGCTGGAACTTCAGCATAATATACTGACGTATTTTCCGGGTCTCGAATCGCATTTTCGCTCAAATTTATCTTTATATGAAAAGTGACTAAATTTCGATTACTTTTAAAATTGAGCTATTTTTAAACGACCACTTATAAATTTGGTTATTTTTAAATTTCATCCATTTCTTAGGCTAGTCTTTTACTTCCATTGGTCAAGTACATACTCTTGTTAATCCAACTACAACTATTAAGATGGTAATGGTTTGTATCATTAGAGCATTCACATGTGAGAAGGGGATGGGGAGTAGAAACAAAATCATGATTTTTTATGTATGTGGTACGACAAAAGTTTTATAGTATTTTCTATCTTAGTTCTTACTTCTTTTTACTTTTTTCCATCTATTTTAAAAATATTTTTCTTGAGTCAAGTGTTATTGAAAGTCACCTATCTACTTCACACAAAATAAGGATAAAATTTGTATACATTCCCCATATCGCACTTATAAGATCATACAAGGTACATTATTAATTGTTATCGGTGTTGTTTGATACGACAAAAGCATGAGAAAGTTACTATTTGTTATTTGGTAGGACAAAAGTTATTTTTCAAGAAAAATATTTTGTATCAAAGGAGGAAAAATAGCTTTTTTTTTTTACTTATAGGCGAAAGTCATCTCGTTTACACCCATCTTTAACTATTTAATATTCCTACTTATTCCAACTAATACTTACACATTATTATAAATCTTTACTACTTAAAATTATCGTCAGACACTCTTCGGATTTATTATATTTAATATTTATTTTCTTCGAAAAATATTTTTCGCTTACCAATTAAATATCGATTTTTTTTCTTACCTTGAAATGAAGGGCAAAAGAAGAAGAAAATCTGAGGCCGTTATTTCCTTCCCGCGAAGCTTCTCTCTCCTTCTACTATCAATCCATATCCGATAGCATCAGCTGCAAGTTTTGTGCTGATTTTACTAAAATGGCGACGGCATCGTTTTCATCTCTGGGATCATTTCCAAATTCATTAATCTGTAGCAAGATTTCTGCTTCTAGTTCTTCATCCACGGTAACACTTTTACTAACTATTATCTCACTTTTCAATTTCCTTTTTTTTTTACACTTAAATTCTACTACTAATTTGTTGGTTTTATTAGTTGGGACAGCGGCAAATTGTATGTACAACATTTAGGGAACCAAATATTGACTTATCCAGTTCCTCTGGTTGGTAATATTTTTAGTTTTTTGTTCTTTTTCTTTCTTTTATTTTGAAATTTTAATTAATTCAATTCTTTTTAATTACCCTCAGATGGTAATGAAATCTCGGATTGTAGAACTGTAGTCGATCGAAGGGGAGTATTGTTGTCATCAGTGGGATTTTTAGCAGCAAGCATTTGTAATGGTGGGAAGGCAGCTGAATTTGCTGACAGTAATGTCCTCTCCTATATATCTACATTTTATTTTATTTCTATTCTTTCTTTTTATCAGAGGCGGAAGCAAGATTTAAACTTAATAGTTTTAACATTTAAGATTCTTAGGATAGAACTAATTATATATAGAAGTTATCGCCGTGTGACCAGGAGGTCACGGGTTCAAGCCTTCGAAACAACCTCTTATAGAAATACAAGCTAAGGCAGCATAAAGTAAAATAGACTCAATGTGGTTCGGCGTTTTCCGGACCCCGCTTATATAGGGAGCTTAGTGCATTGAACCCCTTTTCACACACACACAGAGATATGCTCCACATTGAAAATGCTCGTTCTGATGAACCATTTTGCCCAAGGGGGGTATCCGACTCTGCATATTATCAATAAAGTTCCTATGGACCTACCCGCAAGCCTTTTTAATCTATTGGCAGTGGAGTGTGTCGTCAGTATTCAACTATGACTCAATACCAAGCTAGTTGAGTTTCATTATATGAATCATTTGAATCCATTCCTCTCTATTTGGGATGATTTCATATTAATATTAAATAATTTATCCTTCTTTTGGCCATGGGACGTGGCGACTCAGAGGTGGATGGAGCCTATTTTAATGTGTTCAACTGAGCAAATATGTTTTAAACTTAGTATAGATGCATATGCGAAGGGGAGCCTTGCGTAATTGGTAAAGTTGCTGCCATGTGACTAGGAGGTCACGGGTTCAAACTGTGGAAACAACCTCTTGCAGAAATGATGGTTAAGGTTGCGTACAATGGACCCTTGTAGTCCAGCTCTTCCCTGACCCCGCACATAGAGGATGCTTAGTGCACCGGGCTGCCCTTTTTTTTAAGTTATAGATGCATATGTGAAAACACACTAAACAACAACGGCCCAGTGTAATCCCACAAGTGGGGTCTGGGGAGGATAATATGTACGCAGGTCTTACCCCTACCCCGAGGGACAGAGATGCTGTTTCCAGGAGACCCTCGACTCAAGAAAGCAACAAAAGACGATATATTATTACTATCAATAAACTCATAATAAATAACATAAAATAACAAAATAACAGCAAAAAAGAAATACAAGCAATACGAAAAAGATGAAAGATATAATAATATCCAGCAAATAAAGCCTTGCATCAATGGTGGACCAGTAGCATCCTAAGACTAAAATCCTAAGACTAACTCCTCATTGGCTAGTCTCACTCTAGTGCTCTGTGAAAATATTCATAACTTCCCCCTAATCTACAACCTTAATGCTCGACCTCCACAATTCTCTATCAAGGGCCATGTCCTCAGTAATCATAAGTCGCGTCATGTCCTGCCTGATAACCTCTCCCCAATACTTCTTAGGTCTCCCTCTACCTCTCTTCGTGCCCACCACCGCCAGTCGTTCACACCTCCTCACCGGTGCATCAGAACTCCTCCTCTGAATGTGCCCGAACCAGAGTCTTGCTTCCCGCATCTTGTCCTCCATGGGAGCCACGCTCACCTTCTCTTGAATATCTTCATTCCTAATCTTATCCATCCTTGTATGCCCGCACATCCACCTCAACATCCTCATTTCTGCTACTTTCATCTTCTGGGTGTGTGCGTTCTTAACCGGCCAACACTCGGTCCCATACAATATGGCAGGCCTAACCACTGCTCTATAAAACTTACCTTTTAGTAACGGTGGAATTTTCTTGTCACACAGGACTCCCGACGCTAACCTCCACTTCCTCCAACAAACACACTAAAATTCAATAAATATTAAATTCTAAACCCATAATTTAAAAGTACATCATGTTTATTGCTAAGAACCTTAAAAGTTGAACACATCAAGCTATAATCTTACATCTGTATTTGCATGGCGTCAATAAGGCACATGAATTTGAAGTAAAACATAAGCTGTTGAGAAAGATTTCTCTCTCTTTTTTTTCCTTTCCTTTGCCAATTGTACATCTGGCAATTGGAGAGAGGAAACTCGGTCTTGCAGATATTTACAATAACTCCTGATTTAAGATGCTCTAGATATGTTGTAGTTTTTCCTCTTTCTTTTTTTTCTCTTCACCTCACAAATTATTTGTCTAGTAGATTGGCTATTACTAACTTGATATGGTTTTGTACTGTAGACATAGAGTGCTAGTCATTTTGAGGTTGCCATTATACCGATTGTAGTGCTTAGCTTGTAATTATTCAGCGAGTAGCTTGACCTTCTATGGTTGTTCTTAAGGAAGAGCTGGGACATTTTAGCTCTAAATTTAGGGGGGACATTAACATTTTTTTGATTTCTTTCATAATATAAAATGCCTACATTGAGAGGAAACGACTGTAATTCATCGATTTTTTTTGAACATACAGTGCCTGCATTGAGAGGAAAGGACTACGGAAAGACAAAAATGCGGTATCCGGACTATAATGAAACTCAATCAGGTCTCCAGTATAAGGTTACTAATATGATAGTATTCATAAACGAGCTCGATCGTGCTTTTTCATGTATAGGTTGCATTGGATTTTGACTGAGTCTGGCAAAACATGCAGGATTTGAGAGTTGGAAGTGGGCCCACACCAAAGATTGGAGAGACAGTGGTGGTAAGCCTGTGATGGTTCATTCTAATTTATCTTTCGTGCCAAATTAGTTGTTTTATTAGCCGGTTTTTAGCAAGAAATTTTGCATAGAAAAGATAAGCTTTATTAATCAAGTGACTTGGATTTACCTTTATAGAAGCAATTTAGAGAACTGCAGTTCCAAGCTGACATTAATCTAAGTATCGTTTGGAGTTAAATTTTCGTTTCTTTTTTGGTCAACCATCATTGTTATCTATTGGTTGCTTTAATTTATGTATCTTTAAAACTGAATTTAGGTTGACTGGGATGGTTACACAATAGGTTATTATGGTCGCATATTTGAAGCTCGTAACAAGACAAAAGGTGGTTCTTTTGAGGTACTAATCTGGATTGAATACAGTTAAATATGGGGTTCTTTCTTGCACAGTCTTAGGAACATTATTTGCTGTATTTTATGGTACAATGTTCATCATGTTTCATTATGCTGCAGGGAGATGATAAGGACTTCTTCAAATTCAGAGTAGGATCCCAAGAGGTAAGTTTCTTCGACAAACATCCAATGCTCTCCGGACAAGGCGATTTAATAGTAATGCTATATGCCTAAAATATCTCTGGTGTAAAAACCATGTTCTGAAATTGCATTATTGTCAGTAGGATAAACAAATTATACTGATTCTAACACTCTGTCGGTTATGCTTGATCTTTTTCTTGTCACTTTTTAAATCTGTGAGAAAGATTTCCAACAGCATTGCTGTTTATCATACATTCAGGTAATACCGGCATTCGAGGAAGCTATTACTGGCATGGCAATTGGTGGTATCAGAAGGTAATATAGGTGTATTTTACTGAGAAAAGATCCATTTACCTTTAGTTTACCGATCATTGTATCCTTGATTGGACTCTTGTAACGTCAAGTTTTGCTAAATTTTGGAATTTTTGCACTTGTAAGACCAAGAGTGTCGAATGCAAAAGAGAAAATCCACCTCTCGCCACTTCAAACTAGGATATGACTGCTGGGATTAGACATAAATAGTCTGACTTACATGATTCTGTATTCTCATTAATAAGGGCTCAACTTGAATACAGTTACCTGATGAGCAGCAGCGCCTCAGAGAATGGTAGTTGAGTCTTCACAGGTTATATTGATCTCCTATTTATATGGTCAGTGTGGTTGTAGTCGTCCGCCCAAAATGCCAATGTTCTTTATTGAAATACTCTTTTGGTTGAATCGATTCTTTTTTATATGGTGCATTTGTTCTTAGTCAACTGAGACCTTATTTAGGTAGGGGTGGATGTAGCCTTACAGCTACGGGTTCATATGAACCCATAACTTTCCACAGCTACGGGTTCATATGAACCCATAACTTTCCACATATATATATGTAAAAACCTATTAAACCCATAAATTTTAATAGTATAATGAGTTAAATACCGAAAATCCTAAAAGTTGAATTCACTACATTTAAATTCTGAATCCGCCTCTGTATTTAGGGGTTTTCAAAAATTAGCTACTATATTTTATCCACTTGTTCCTAGGAACAGCACCTGATAACAATGTTGCATCTCACCGTCACTTCTACTACATAGCTTCTTTATTACTATCTTTGCAATGACTAGTTAGGACTATATCATGTATTCTCTGTTTCATTTTCTCCTCGCAATAGTGCAGGATCATAGTTCCTCCGGAGCTGGGATACCCTGATAATGACTACAACAAGAAAGGTCCAAGACCAACGACATTTTCGGTAATCTCAATTCCTTATAAAGCTGTGTTCTATAGCACACACATCTGTTTTCTCTTAAAAAGTTCCATTTTTATATTTTACAGGGACAAAGAGCTTTAGATTTTGTGCTGAGAAACCAAGGATTAATTGATAAGACTCTCCTGTTTGATATTGAGCTCCTCAAAATCGTACCAAAATGAAGTTCCTTGTTCAGCTTTTACTACGACGCCCTGTTTAGCTGCATCAGCAAGTTTAACTTCCACTTGGACAAAAGGAATATCAGCCTAATGAACGACTGATTCGTCCCTTATAGAGACTTTACTGTCTTGTTTGAACGCATTAAATTGTCAATAGATTCATTTTGAAAATCAATGTAAACAATGATGGGTCTGGTACTGTTGATGTAACGACATCTCTTATGTTCATAAATTTGACTATTTCTTATGAAAGTGATATTTCAGGACATCATTTTCTTTGGTTTGTGAATGAGATTGTTGATTATTGTGTATTTTGGAGACTAGTTGTTTGAATTTTAATTTTTCTATTGGACTAGTAATTATTAGATGTTATCTGTTCAGTCAACGGAGAGCTTTCAGCGCTTGACCATTAGTTTGCCTTCGACATCAACAACCATGGCATTCCAGTCAATTTCTTGGAAGGGAGAGATCAAGTCCAACCATAGCTCCATATTGCTTTTATCTGCAGATATGCAAATGGTTCCCCTAAGAACTAGGTTGCATATATATGGCTGATGTGCTAGCAAAGTGAAAATAGCATGGGCTAGCCAGTTTTCGGACTGGTAATCGAAAAATAGTCAGCATTTGCAAAGTCATTGAGAAATAACCATTATTTTAGCTAAAACACGAAAAGTTCCAGCATAATATGCTAGATTATGAATCTCTTGCGTATAAACTTCCAGCATATTATGTTGGAACTTCAGCACATTACAAAATTTCAGCATATTATGCTGAAATTTCATATACAAATTTTTTTTTGAACTCAAGCATATTATAATTTTTCCGGAATTTAGCAGCAAGCATTTGTAATGGTGGGAAGGCAGCTGAATTCGCTGACAGTAATGGCCTCTCCTATATATCTACATTTTATATTATTTCCTTTTTTTCATATTATCAGAAGCAAAAGCATGATTTAAACTCGATAACTTTAACCTTTAAGATTTTTAGGATTGAACTAATTATACAAAATTTATCATCGTGTGACCAAGAGATCACGGGTTCCAGAAATACAAGCTAAGACAACGTAAAGTAAAATAGACTCAATGTGGTCAGACCCTTCCTAGACCCCTAGAGGGAGCTAATGCACTGAACCCTTTTTTCACACACATGCATGATGCACCCACCGCCACACCACATATCATATCATATTATACTAAAAGTAAGAAGCTCCTATCTTCAAAGTTAAATTACGATAACATTCTTAAAAAAATGCGTGACCATTTTATCCTCGAGTCAAAACAATGACTTTTCAATAAATGGCAATTTTTTTTCCTTTTCAGATGCGTTTGCTTTTCCATTTAAAATAGACTTTAAAGAATAATCATTGCTGCAATTTAGAGTTCTCCGATCTTTCATATTCTTCATTGCAGTTCAAAACCGATGCAATTAGTATTCACTACTAATGGTTCTTAAAAGCTGTCACTTATGAGAAAAATCAAAGGATGGAGAAAGTGTATTTAAAAAATGCCAACCTTCATCAATTGACTTGTGTATTATTCTCCAACACAACATTTTCATATAATAGGGAAGTACTCATCGGAAAGGCTTCTAATATTTTCTCTACAATCATTACAAAGAAGAGTGTTTGGCTCAAAAGTTAAGAGTATACTTTGTAAGCTAGAAAACAATCAAAAATATGAGAGGGTAAATCGTAATCAAATATAATAGGCCTAGAGATGTAAGAATGATAACTATGTTGTAGATCTAATACTTAAAATGATATTCTGAACTCAAGAAGAGTTGTTCGTTAGAAGTAAGAGATAGAGAGAGAATAAGAGAGAATGAGAGAGTTGTATTATTCAATAATAATACTGATCCCCTTTACATTGGGAAGGTCCCCTTTATATAAGAGGGGCCTTCCTTAAAATAATAATAAAAGTATCGAACGTAGTTGACGTCCTCCTAGCGAGGACGCCCAGTTCTAAATAGTGTCGCCTTCGCCCTCACGTCCGAGCCGTGCCCTTATTGTAGCAGATATACGCTTACTGGGCGTACCCTTTAGCGTAGAGGCGTATAGGGTCAAATTTGACCCCATACAAAGAGGATAAAGGAAGTTGCTGCACAAGATGGTAGTAGATTTTCTGCATATGATCGTTTTGACATTTATGTAATGTTAGAATTACTCAATGTACTCATCTTCCTAAACAAAATTATTTGCATAATTAAAATAGATGAGACACAAAAGAACTTGTTTTTTGGTGTGTGGATCAATCAAATATGACAAAAAGAAATAATTAATTTAGAGAATTGGAGTTGAAATTAAAAAGTAATGTGACAAAAGAAATAGTTAATTTAGAGAATTGAAGTTGAAATTAGAAAGTAAAATCGTGAGAACCATGAAAAAAAGACTATACATAAAAAAATTGTTGAGAAGGTAAATATATTATTTAATTTAGTGAAAAAATATATCCAATTAACTCACTCAATCTTACGTCTACCAAATGTTAAAATTATTAAAATTTGAATTTTGTTATTAATAATTATATAAATATAAATTATAGAGTATATATTAATACATAATAAATAAATAAGGAATTTTTACATTCCTATGCCACATAGGAAACCTTATTACCCTCAATGTTTAATGTTTGACTTAATTACACTTAGTATACCAAATTACCAATTCTATACCATAATTAATTAAGGGTATAATTAATTATATATTTTTTACTCCTTAATTAAAGGAATCTGTATAGATAAGTATCCCCACTCATCCCATATATCTCTCTCTCCCAAAAATTTATTTCTATTCTACTATTGGACTACGAGTTTAAGATAAATTAATTTAAGTGTAGGTAATAGTAGAAAATATATCAAGATATTAATACTAAAAAAGATAAAATCAAAAGAAAAGGTGCAGTAGATGTTAATGCTTGAAAATCTTCAAAATGAAAGGCGTCATTTAAATTGAACTGCTTACTTATGGCAAGTAATTTCCAGATTCAAATATTGAGCAAAAAGTGAGCCATAAGCTGCCCAAAAATTATAGACGTATATGAATCCATAAAATCGACATCAACTTTCTTAAAATTAATGTGATATACATACAATAAATATAATATCATCTTAACAATTCATGCATAATAGGAAATTGAAGAATTTATTTTTGAATGGTCTCTCTCTCTATATATATATGGAATTTTTATATTCATATGCCACATAGAGAATGTCGACGAGCTGAGCTTTTGCAGTGGTGGAAGAATCTACAAACTCGGTACATTGAATTTTAATATCCCAATTCACATTCAATTGTAGCTTAATTGGTATGTTCGACATAATTGCATTTTTCTCATAAGATTTTGTAGAAGTTTTAGTCGTTTTGAATTTGTGAAAACAGAAAATAATGCATCTACAATCAGAATACAAATAATCTACAATTCATTTACAAAATATCTACAAACTGGGTATATTAAATTTTAGTATCCCAATTCCCATTCGATTGTAGTTTAATTGAAATTTTCGATATAATTGCCTTTCTTGCAGAAGATTTGTAGAAGTTTTAGCCGTTTTTGATTTGTGAAAACAGAAAATAAAGTATCTACAATCAGAATACAAATAATTTATAATTTATCTACAAAATATCTACAAACTGGGTACATTGAATTTTTATATCCCAATTCCCATTCAATTGTAGCATAATTGAGATTTTTGACATAATTGCGTTTTTTCAGAAGATTTGTAGAAGTTTTAGCCGTTTTTTATTTGTGAAAACATAAAATAAAGCATCTACAATCAGAATACAAATAATCTACAATTTATGCAATATATCGTCTTCTCCTTCTTCTGAAATTCAGTCAAAACCAAGTCTAATCTTCACCAAAACCCCTCAAAATTGAGATATAAACTCCAAACCATATTTCCGATTATTTTCAACAACACCCAATCCAAACAAATAATGATTTTTGAAAATCCAAATTTGAATTCAAAGCTTTCAAGGTTTTTAATGGCGGTCAATGGTGGAATTGCTGCTCTCTTTTCATTTGCTTTGTATTAGTGAAATGTGCGATTGAGAAATAGAGAGAGATGTAGAGAGAATGTCGACAAACTGAGCTTTTGCAGAACTGATATCTACAATTTGATTCGAATTTGTTAACGATTTTGTCTTTTTTTGATTTGTGGCTTAAGGAAAAATATCGAAGAACAAAGTTTTTGCAGAAAAGAGTCTCTGTAATTTGATTTTAAATTGAAGATGTAGGATTTGCGTTCCAAATTTGATTTGAAGGTCGCTAAATCAATTAGAATATTTTGTTCATGATTTGTAGTGCGCCTAATTAGGAAGAAATCAACTCCTAACAATCAGTATTTAATGAATAATATAATAATTGTAGAAAAACTATGAAGATAGCGGATAAATATGAAACTATGTACATTTTTTGTAATAATGTTTACAATGAAGTAAAAAGTCAATTATTGAAATTTTTACATTCCCGTGGGCCTAAGGCACGGGCTTCACTTACCACAGCCTGCAGCATCTCAGGTCAAAAATCCAGCAAGAACCGCCTCCGAATTGCAGCTCGAAACAGCACCCCCACACCCCATTTCTGCCGTAGAAAACCGACCAAATAGCCACTCCAAAAGTCCAGCTCTGTCCTACCCAAAAGAGCAGCAGAACCTTCCTCAAAAACCAGTTGAAAGCTGCCCAAAAACTCACTAAAAACAGACCCGAAATCAACCCCAAACCAGTGCGAAAAACAGCTTGAAAGCACCATCCAAACCCAGTAGATATGAGTCCGTTCGGGGATGCCGATTTCGGTCCGGGTTTCTAGTCCGTAGCTTGCTTGAGGATTGCTGTTCTAGAGTTTCTATTTTCATTGTGTCCGCTCTAGAAATTTCAGCAGTAAAAGGTCCGTTCTTGCATTATCCTTATCCATGTGTCTCGTTGCTTGCACAAATGAATCGATCGGCATGACGTTCCATTGTGTTTTTATTGATTTTTGGATCATTTTATCTGATTTGTTTCCTTATTTCAACATTGATGAATATTAAGCCATATGGATTTTGGTGTAAACTCTTGTCTTAGCTATCGACAGTGTATTGAGCAAATGGTTCTAGATTTAAATTGGTCGCGCAGGTGTGAGCACAAAAACTAAAGGGATTGGATTATCTAATAGTGTTGTATTTCTTTGTTTACGTTAGTTTTTTTTTTTTTGGTTGATTTATTCTTCCGGTTGGTCCCGCTCAATAAAGTATGGATAGCTACTATTAATGGAATGTGGAGTTTTAATCGACAATTGAAAAGAGCAATTGAGTCATTAATTTGGCTTGAACAAGCTAGTTGGTTCTTTGACCTTTAATAACTGATTCCCCAATATAATTCCAAATAGAAAGAAATTTATAAGCGCTAGTTGCTTTAGGCGCGATTAATAAAATGATATCATCGTGATTATGGGTACGGTTCCTGTGGCATAGTCATGATACGTAATCCCCAAGTCGAGCGTGTGTTTCTTGTGACTCGACCATCACTTCAAATAATAATAAAAAAATAATCATGTTGTAAATCTTGGGTGCATTTCATGTGGCGCGATTTACAACATGTACATAAACGACGAGTGCGCGACATCGCGACTTGTCAAGAGATAATTTCATGAATACTAAAAAGCAGGTAAGTATTTAATTAAAAGCGGTTAGAAAGTAAAAATGCACAATAGGTTCAAATAGGTATTAAATCATATAATTAGGCCAATTATTAATAGTTGAGCGACCATGCTAAAATCACGGAACTCGGGAGTGCCTCACACCTTATCCTGGGTTAATAGAATTCCTTACCCGGTCTTCTGTATTCATCATCATCATACCCAGTATAATCCTACATGTGGAGTCTGGATAGGGTAATGTGCACGTAGACCTTAGCCCTACCTGGAGAGGTAGAGAGGCTGTTTCCGATAGACCCTCGGCTCAAGAACGCATGGAGAGGAAGTGAAGGGAGAAGAAGAAGAAATAGGGGGAGGAAAGAAACAACAAGGAGACAAAAGGACTATAAGACGAAGGGAGAAAATAGTAGCATCAAATAGTATCAATCAGGGAACATAAAATCTAGTGAAAGTCAAGAAAAAGTAAAAGTCGAGAAAAAAGTAGCATGGAATGGTAACAAGCATGAAGCAACAATTTCTAGTAGCAATTCACAAAAATAGTGGATTTGATTACCAAGTACCAGATATAATAACAAACAAGAAGAAAGTATCTTTCAACCAGCAAAAAAATATTATTAGTACTACTGGTAACCCTAGGAGAAACTCACAACTACCAGTCAACCCACCACCTTAATCATTGACCTTCACACCTTCCTATCGCTAGTCATGTCCTCGGTTAGGCGAAGCACCGACATGTCTTGCCTAATCACCTCTTCCCAATACTTCTTTGGCTTACCCCTGCCATTCCTCAAGCCCGCCATAGTCCACCTCTCACGCCTCCTGACCGGGGCATCCATATTTCTCCTCCTCACATGCCCAAACCATCGCAACCTCGATTTCCGCAACTTGTCTTCCATCGCTGCCATTCCCACCTTGTCCCTAAGAACTTCATTCCGAATCTTGTTTTTCCTGGCATGTCCACACATCCATCTCAGCATCCTCATTTAAGCTACACTCATCTTCTGGACATGAGACTTCTTGACGAGCCAACACTCAGCTCCGTACAACATAGCCGATCTAACCACCACCCTGTAAAATTTGCCCTTTAAGTCTAGGGGGCACATTCTTATCACCTAAAACCCCCGAGGCTAGCCTCCATCTCATCCATCCCGCTCCAATGCGGTGAGTAACATCCTAGTCAATCTCCCCGTTGACTTGGATTATAGATCCAAGATAATTGTAACCTATGCTGTGCGCACTTTCCAAAATGTAGCCGCACCCGTGTCGGATCCTTCGAAAATGCACTACTTTTGGAGGATCCGACACGTATCCGGCCACATTTTCGGAGAGTCCGAGCAACATAGCTTGAAACTATCCTATTTGGGAATGACTTGAGTATCAATCTTTACTTCCACTTCTTCTTCATGCCTCTCATCACTGAACTTGCACTCACAGTATTCAGTTTTTGACCTACTCAACTTGAAACCTTCGGACTCCATCATCTGTCTCCAAACTTCTAACCTAGCATTAACACCCATACGCGTCTAGTCAATCAGTACTATGTCATACACAAATAACATACACCATGGCACCCTCCCTTTTATGTGTCGTGTCAGCACATCTATTGCTAGGGCAAAAAAAAAGGGCTAAGGGCTAATCCTTGATGCAATCCCATCTCCATAGGGAAATGTTCCGAGTTTCCTCCCGCTGTCCTCACCTGAGTCTTAGCACCTTCGTACATATCCTTAATCACCCTTATGTACGCTACCAAGACTCCGCTAACCTCCAAACATCTCCATAGCACCTCCCTCGGGACTTTATCATAAGCTTTCTCGAGTTCAATGAACATCATGTGCAAGTCCTTTTTCCTCTCCTTATACTATTCCCAATATTTCTTGAATCAAGTCATGCATCCGAACAACTCTGTGCTTGAACATCTGTAAAAATTACTCAATATCAAATTTCTAAGGTATTCATTAAATGGTCAATACCTTGCTGTTGCAAGACACAAATTGGTTCAAGTGTATGCGAACACCCAATATCAATTATCTGATTGAGTGCATATTGAATTGTTCTTTAGTACAAAAAATATGAATATGAAGTTGTGAAAGAATGAGCGCAAAGTAAATTCAAGAAAGAATATAGCACCATTCTTGCTCCACCAGGGTGAACGAGCCATGAAGCATAGTGATCCTTGTTTAATTTTAGATTTTGCATAATAGAAAGATGTTAGATTTTGACAACAAAGATGATCGAGAATTGCTTAAAATTGAGCAATTTACCTTAGAATGCCATTGATTAGGATCATCTACTCCTATAATGTAATCTATCATAGATGTCTAGCAATGAAGTTGTTAGTAATGTACAATTGCAGCATGTTACGGAACTTCTTGATCAAACAAAACCATAAGTGGAGTGACTAAAGATGCAGTCGTTATCAGGTTAACACTTTACAGAAGATAATCACATCTTTGACATCTGAGAAAGAATAAGTATAAAAAAGCCCTCATCTTTATTGTTGGGATGGAGTTTGGAACCATATATACAACAGGACTCAATGGGGGTAGCATTTCAACCAAACTCCCTAACTCAGCTTTATTCGCAACCACCATTTCTGCATTAACCTTTTAAAATACAAACCATGTAATAAGCTACATGCAGATGTGTATATAATAGGAGCAAAATCTTGAAATATTTTCTGTGGAATTTCATCAAAAATCTGGGAGGCATGCATGGCTGAATAAAGTACCTAACAGATTTTTGTCTTTTACCATGCTCTACTTACTAATCACTACAAAAGTACAATTTCGAATCCCTTAACAAGCTTTGCTATCAATTTGGTAAATGTTTGATTTTTTTTTTTAATTTCCTGGGTTTTTTCAAGGGTTTAAGGAGGTGGGTTATTTGGGTCTGCCATTGAAGACGAAGCAATAGCTCCAAGTCAAACATGAGTTAAAGCCCATATTTGATATTTTTGGTTGGGCTCAGCCGAAACACTGTATATTATATTGGAATTTTAGTATATTATGCTGAATTATTTTGGATTTTGAATAGTGTTTTCGTAACATATTTATCTTTACATGAGAAGTGGCTAAATTTCGATTACTTTTGAAATTGTGACTATTTTTGAATGATCACTTAACAATTTGGCTATTTTTGAATTTCTCCCAAGTATAGGATAAACAGTGCTTCGACTGAGCCCAACCAAAATTATTAGATATGGGCTTTAACTCATGTTTGACTTGGAGTTGTTTCTTCTTCTTCAATGGCAGACCCAAACTAGCCACCTAACCCTTGAAAAAAACCCAGGAAACTTTAAAAGAAAAAGAATCAAAGATTTACCAAATTGATAGCAAAGCTTGTTAAGGGATTCGAATTTGTACCTTCGTAGTGATCATACTGCAGTTCCAGCATAAGTACACTGGAACTCCAGTATATTATGTTGGAGTTCCAGTATATTATGCTGGAGTATTTTCTGGATTTTGAATAGTATTTTCGTTCAGATTTATCTTCACATGAGAAGTGGCTAAATTTCGATTATTTTTGAAACTTGGCTATTTTTGAATGACCACTTATAAATCTGGCTATTTTTGAATTTCTCCAAGTATTGAATAAGGAGTGCTTCGAGCCCAACCAAAATTATCAGATATGGGCTTTGACCCATGTTTGACTTGGAGCTGTTTCTTCTTCGTCAATGGCACACCCAAACTACCCACCTCCTTAAACCCTTGAAAAAACCTAGGAAATTTAAAAAAAAATAAAATTAAAAATTTACCAAATTGATAGCAAAGCTTGTTAAGGGATTCAAATTTGTACCCTTTTAGTGATCGGTAAGTAGAATATAGTAAAAGTCAAAAATCTGTTAGGTACTTTATTCAGTCACGCATGCCTCCCAGATGTTTGATGAAACTCCACTGAAAATATTTCAAGATATTTCTCCTATTATACATACATCTGCATGTAGCTTATTACATGATTTTTGGTTTGAAATGTTAATGCAGAAATGGTGGCTGAGGATAAAGCTGAGCTAGGGAGTTTGCTTGAAATTCTACCGCCTGTTGAGTTCTGTTGTATATATGGTTCCAAACTCCATCCCAACAATAAAGACGAGGTATTTTTTATACTTCTTCTTTTTCTGATATCAAAGATGTGATTATTTTCTTTAAAGTGTTAACCTAATAATGATCGCATCTTTAGTCACTTCACTTATGGTTTTGTTTGATCAAGAAGTTGTGTAACATGCTGCAATAGACAAGAGGGGTTGCTCTGATGGTAAGCAACCCCCAATTCCAACCGAGAGGTTGTGAGTTCGAGTCTCCCCAAGAGCAAGGTGGGAAGTTCTTGGAGGGAAGGATGCCGGGGGTCTATTTGGAAACAGCCTCTCTACCCCAGGGTAGGGGTAAGGTCTGCGTACACACTACCCTCCCCAGACCCCACTAAGTGGGATTAATACTGGGTCGTTGTTGTTGTTGTTGTTGTTGCTGCAATAGTACATTACTAACAATTTCATTGCTAGACATCTATGATAGATTACATTATTGGAGTAGCTGATCCTAAGCAATGGCATTCTAAGGTAAAAATTGCTCAACAACCAATTCTCGGCCATCTTTGTTGTCAAAATCTAATGTCTTTCTACTATGCAGAATCTAAAATTAAACAAGGATCACTACGCTTCATGGCTCGTTCACCTTGGTGGAGCAAGAATGGTGTTATATTCTTTCTTGAGTTTAATTTCGCTCATTCTTTCACAACTTCATATTCATATTTTTTGTACTAAAGAACAATTCAATATGCACTCAATCAGATAACTGATATTGCGAATGACATTGGTGTTGGCGTACACTTCAACCCATTTGTGTCTTGCAACAACAAGGTATTGGCCATTTAATAAAGATGCACTACTTGTTAACACATTAGAAATTTCACATCGAGTAATTATTACAGATGTTCAAGTATGGAGTTGTTCGGATGCATGACTTGATTCAAGACATATTGGGATGGGAGAGGTTCTATCTCAGTGGTCGTCTGCAGAAACCCGTATGGCTTGTTCTAAAGTGTTATTTAAATAACATATTTGACAAAGGACTTCAATTTCAGTATTAGTTACATTGATGAAAGAACGTGTTGAATGAACTTAAGTTGGTCAGAATTTGCAATCCTCTTGTGCCTCTTAAGTCATTATCGTAGTATTGACAAGTCAAGCGAATTTTATTTACTCTTGTAACTGAGTTTAAAAAAAATGATGGTACTAGGTTAGGTCTATATCGATGATCGTGACTTCCCTGACTTGCTATAAATACTTGTAAGTTAAAGTAGCAAGGAATCATCATTTAGGAAATGTCGGCTTACTCTTGGTGTTACAAAAGTTAGAAAACTTGGTAATATGTTTTTATTCCTATTTGTGATGGTTAAATAAACTTAAGTTGATCAAGGTCATATCCATGAGTTCTTGTATGTTCTCTTAGGTCTCACCTTCAAGTTGCCTAGAGACAAGAAGAATAAAATTTATCATAATATATTTGTGTTATAATCCTATATAGAACTTCATCCAAAAAAGAATTAATGCTAAATTAGTGGATTCCTAGGTATTTGCTCAAAGTATATCATGATATAACTGGTTTCTATATTTATCTCAGTCTGCATTTTCATACAAAAAAAAAAATTGGCATGTGCTTTTGATATTTGATGGCACAACACGGATAGCTTTTAATCTCTCTCTCTCTTGTATTGACCTGAAGATGAAAAACCCATTTAGTCAGGAGAAGTGCAAAGTTCAGAGCATGGTTAACTTGTTATACTCTCAGAGATACACCCAACATGGGCTACTCACTCAGACATTTCTTATGAGTGTCAAAAAGAAGAATTTTTGTTGAAAATATTCGATTGAGATGCTTTGTTTTCTTCTGTGTATGTCTGCTCAATTTAGACTTGAACAAACTTGACATTTGACCGCCAAAGCTCTATATAGAATCATAGTTTGCAACTCATTGCAAAATGGAACTTACATCCCCTACCCTGTCTGGTTTTGATTTCCTCCTTAATCATAGTTGCTTGGGGCTTAGTACCTATTGTTTAGCTTTTATCAGACATTTCTCTGCATTCTAGTTGGGCAGTCATGGCTGAACTAATGTGCGTCCTGAATTATATTTTGTGATGCATTCAACACATATCCATCAACCTACCTTAGTTTCATACTCAACCATAACATTCTGGATTTATTTGTTGGTTTCTTTTTTGCTTGTAGTGGTGAGCCTGGCGACTGTCTTTCAGTCATAACTTATATTTACTTCTAATTCAGGTGAACATTCTTGTGGATAACTTGGATATAGAAAATGTGAACACTGTGAACCTAAAAGCTGCAACTTCTGCTGCTCTTCTCCTTTTGCCATCAAAATTCACAGAGGTTTGTCTCTTTATTCATTTATTGTCAATTAGTAAAGGCACATAACACATGCCACTTGGAATTTGGTGTTTATGCAGGAAGATTTATATGCCAAAATTTGTAGCCTCTCATATATGGGTGACTTGCGTATGCTTTTTGCAGAGGACAAAAATAAGGTAGAGTTGAGACTTGAGTGGAGCCTAAGTTTTAGATTTTTGTGGCCCTAACTGTACCACATGAAAAGCATCACTTACGTGTAAGTTCTATATTTAAAGGGGTTTCTCAATTTTATAGTTGATATTACTTCCGGCAGATCAACAAAAATAAATTATTGTATATTGAAAATTTGTATGTTATCTACAGGATACCCATTTTGGACTAGAATTCCAATCAAACTTTTAGCATAGTATACCATAGTGCATATGCTATTTTCATGCCCCATTAAATGATTGAACTGATTCTTCCATTATGTCGACATGAATTTCTTCACTGCATATTGATCCAGGTCAACAAAATTGTACAAGGACAATATCATTTATTTGAGAAAATGTATAAGCCACCTCTGGAAGAATATGCATCTAAGAACTTGTTGCGATTTTCATCAGCTGGTGATAAGCAAGTACACATATTTCAGGTCTCTCACTTTCTGAAGCTTTATCTCTTGTTGCTCCCTTTTCATGGTTAATTCTGTTGAATGATGCTGATAAATCTTTTGTAATCTTATATGTGTCTTAATATGTGCACTTATCAATATCCGCAATAAAATACGTTTTTCTACTAAAGCATAAAAAATCCGTATTTTGTCAATGGCTAATCAAGGATATGCAGCATGAGTCATGCTGATAGGATCTCGCTATTGTTGTCCATTACTTTCCATTTTTTAATACTAATTTTCCTGCCTTGAATGGTAACTTTTGTGATCAGAGAAGTCGGTCTTTTTATTCTACACGTTTTTCAAATAGCTGCAAAGTCATTTGCTTGCACGACTTGCTAATTAGAGCTATGGATGTCACTAGTTTCCTTGCAGTTTGTACTTTTACATGGTTGTAACTTGTATGCTTTTCTAGTCATTCTCGATCCTTGAGTGTTTTCTTGACTTTTTCATATTTGGTAATACATCTGTATGAGAGTCTTTAACTACATTAGCACATTTTTTCTTTCTGATGGATCTGAGGAGACTTGATTTTGGTTACACCTTGACAATATGTGAATTGGAAAATCAAGGTCAAGTCAATCTCAAAGATTGACATGTTTTAGTGTATCGAAATCAGGATTGTGGATTATCTGCTGCTTCCACCTTAGTTTCTTCTCTTCCTCCATCAATCAGAAGTGTGATGGGCATGAAACTTGGGGAAAAGAGAATTCTCGATGACTCTGGTACGTACTTCAAATGCGAAAAGAGTGGGTTTTCTGGAAAGGAAATAAGCTTAAAACATTGGCTGTTCTTTCAGATTTATTCTTATTAGTAGTTCCTGTTGAATTGCTTCTACTGCCACATTAGTGAAGGAGCACTTCTATTTAGTTACTTTATATTTGTAACTCTCACGTGTGGATCCTTTTCTTGGGTCAAGTACGTGAACATATTTTTTTTAAAAAACGGGTGATGTTGAGACTTGAAAGATCTTTGTCTATCCTGATACCATGTTGAATTCTCTATTTGTCTCATCTAAAAATTTAAACTTCAAGAGAAAAGACACTTCTATGTAATTATTTTAGTTCTTTTTATAAGCTTTTATAATGTTCCCCCTTCAGCTAAAACTGATCATTTCATCTATTTATCTTGTAGGTAGAGTTAGGCAACAAGTAGTGATTGGTTCAAGAGAACAGGCTGCTGAATGCATGAAGAAGCTAGTTAGCCGTAAGGTTATGGTTTCTAGCACGAGGCAAGCTGTTGCAGGTTTATTGACTGCTGGAGCTGTTCATGGAGTCAGATATGTTGCAAACAAGATGCGCAAGGCTTGGAAATCTTGGGTGTAATGTGTTCACCTTGCATCTTGTTTTTGGATGAGATAACTGCTTCAGACATGGGGATATATCCACAATTTGTTACAACGGATGCCAGGCAGTTCAACCATAGAGTTGAGTAGCATGGATAGATTTTGCCAACTCTCCTGCTGCTTTTCAAAACCATCGAATAGAATACAGAGGGAATAGAACCAAAGAACCTATTGAAAATGCATTCACCTGTATCTTTTTTGTTACCTTTTTGGAGTTGGGAAGAGTTCTTCAGGGAAGGTCAGGCTGTTACCTTTTCTGTTCACTTGTATCTTTTCTGTTACTCTCTGTGTGTGCGCGCGCGCACGCTATTTTTTCCTTCTTTTCGCAGAAGTCGTAGAAGTGTTCTCCTACATTGCGTGGACTGATCCTAACAATTGAATTTTTATGCTGACTTCTTTTCAGAAAAAACTCTAAAGATTTGGCATCAGCATGCCTGCTATTGCCGCTGTCTCTTACCACCGGGAATATCATATCAAGAAGAAATAAGAAAACGAAAATTTGTGATGGATCATATTTCACAGCGGAAGCAAATATAGCATCATAATCACGTCTAATCTAAACAATGCACATATGGAGATTTTCAGATTACCTCTTGAAGCATAAACACATCAATTCTATATCGTTCTCCAGTTCCTCAGTTGCAAACACCTCAGCAGATTTCCATGTGTTACCCAAACACTATCCGGAAAATAGAGAATTTTGGGTGGACAAAATTCTAGCAGAAACTGTAGTGAATTCGTGTGTCAAAACGTCCAGCCCTATATCCCATATATATATATGTCTGTGTTTTTTAGTTCAAAACCATTTTTAAAACCTGTTAGGTTTCCTTCTCCCACTAAGAGATGATTTTCACGTTTCCTTCTCCCGCTAAGGAACATTATTCACTATTTCCTATTATTTAGGCACAATAGGAACCACAGAATTTAATTAACAAGGCTTCCTATTATGATATTAATTTCGAAATTATGAAATTAATTTCCATTATAATAAATTACGAATTATTTCACTAAAAATTCGTAATTGCACTCCTTAGTTCAATTTCGAAATTCTTCCATAAAACCTTATTTAACTCCCCATGTTAAGATTCAGATACTAATCAATCAAATTAAATTACTGACTATTTAATTTATTGATTACTTCCTTTAGACTTACACTTAACTTATTTCATGTGTCGGATACAAAATCTACCGGCCGGGTTTACACATGAAAACTTATAAGCTTTCATAAAGGAGTATCATCAATCTCAAAACCGAGACATGGATTCTATCAACTAATTATTACTTCGCCAATGTATATTATTGTAATCCAATTTACCAGGCTTATTGACTCACGAAAGAATCTCGCCTTTTAATAAATCAAAACAACAAGTGACATACTCTGACGACCCAAAGGGTCATCACCTGTTTCCTCATTCGTTCCGTGCTTCCGAGGCCTTGAAAATTTCATTTTTACTTGCATCGATTTGCGTGCGCAGTCCGGGCGTGTAGCCGAAAAACTTGTATGTTGAAATATGTGAATTCTGTGAAAAATTTGAAGAATTTTGATATTAATATGATTATAGTTGACTTTGGTCAATATTTTTGGTAAACGGACCCGGATCCGAGATTGGACGGTCCCGGAAGGTCCGTAGAAAAATATGGGACTCAGACATGTGCCTAGAGTCGAATTCGGAGGTCTAGAGCCCGAGATATGAATTTTTTCGTGAAATTATTTTTCTGAAATTATTAAGGAAAATGGAAATAAAAATTTATTAAAAGACTATGGTATCGGGCTCGTATTCTGAAGATTTTCTCGCAAATGCGAGCTTCGCAAATGCGAATCAGGGGAAAACTGGGCCAGATCGCAAATGCGATCAAATTGTCCGCAAAAGCGAAGGGGACCAGATCGCAAATGCGATCAAGACTTCACAATTGCGAAGTCCGCACCTAGGCCAAGTGTTCGCAAATGCGAACTAAAGCCTCGTATTTCCCAGACCTGTTTTGTTCACAATTGCGAACCATGGTTCGCAATTGCCATATCCGCAGCCCAGCAATTTTTATACTTAGTCGAAATTTCATCACTTTTCACCATTCTTTCAAAACCCAAACACCATAGGTAATTTTTCAAGAGCAAACTTCATCCCAAATCACTTGTTAGTTGATTTTTACTCAATTCTTTCAATCTTTAACATCATTAAACATATTTTCCACTTGAAATCAAGGA
>MU759428.1:5891-29626 GCA_026770625.1 Nicotiana glauca | reverse complement strand
TTAAAACAGGGGCAGAAAGAATTTTTCTTTGTAAGCAGGAACCCACCTGGATAACAAGGGAACACTATCCAAAATTCAGCAAGCAGGCGCCCACCTGAAGAACAAGGGAATACATTCCAAAGTGCAGTAATCAGGCACCCATCTAAAGAACAAGGGAAGTATAATACAACTCTTACCTCTCAAGTTAACATTCAGTAACTCCATACACCCAGTTATCAAACTGGGGCAAAATTTTTCCTTGTTTTGTGTATTTGTTGCAACCAGGAGCCCACCTGAAAAACAAAGGGAATCTTTTTTAAAGTCAGCAGCCAGGAGCCCACCTGAAAAACAAAGGGAATACTTTTCAAAGTCAGTAAGCAGGAGCCAACCTGAAAAACAAAGGGAATACTTTTCAAAAGTAGGAACCCACCTGAAAAACAAAGGGAATACATTTTCAAGCAATTGCAAGCAGGAGCCACCTGAAGAACAAAGGGAATATATTTTCAAATGCAGTAAGCAGGCACCCACCTGGAAAATAAGGGAAGTACAATCCAAATTCTAGCCTTAAATTTTAATATCCGATAACATGATATGCCCCGTCACCATACTGGGGCAGGAAATTTTCTTTGGTTGTCTATTTTGTCGTAAGCAGGAACCCACCTGGAGAACAAGGGAATATTCTATCAAAGTAGTGACAAGCAGGAGCCCACCTGAAGAACAAGGGAATACTTTTTCAAGCAGTCGCAAACAGGAGTCCACCTGAAGAATAGACACATATTTCAAAACATCGTCAAGGCAACAACCAGAATTCCATTGAACGAATATAATATGCAAGATCAAGGCAATACAAGAGCACAAGATACCAGGCATAGATAGGATTTTTGTAACTCACAGAGTATAGCTTAGGCTAGCTTCTCTTTATCTTTACATGGTGTAATAAGGGGTCAGCAAGCAGTAACAATATCAACAGCAGTGAAATCACAGCTTCCTGGTAGTCCCAACTACCAGACACTCCTGAACTACACTGACCTGATTCCCGTTTAGCCCGGGATATATAGGCAACCTCTGAAGCAGGGTGCGGTCAAACATTTCAAAAATGCTTCACACAGAATATGTGAATGGTCAAAAATCCCTCATTACCGCTCACTCATTTTTGCACAAAAACTCTTCGTGTTTCCGGACAAAGAGGGGCAGCTGTGAGCAAGTGATTTTTGCCCTAAGCAAACTATTCCTAAAACCCAAACAAAATGATTTTTCATTATTTTTACAATTTTTTGTTGAAATTTGTTGCATTTTTGTGATAATTAGTTGCATAATAATTCATAATAAAAATAATACAAAAAAATATATGCATTAGGATTTTTAATTTTACAATTTTAGTACTAATTCATTTTGGAAACAAATTAAAGAAAAATAAAAAAATTGCATTTTTAGTGTTTCAATTGAAAACTACTATGAAATAGATATTAAATAAATTTTAGAATCCAATTAGTTTAACAATCAAATAAAATCAGAAAATAAATAAAATTGGAAATGGAAAATAAAATACAAAAATATAAAAGGAAAATACAATGCAAAAAATACAAAATAAAATATTTGGACTAATAAAGAAAATGGGTTAATTATACAAACCCAAATCAAAATGCCCTATCCCAAACAATATACCCGCCTAGGCCCAAATTCCACCCGGTCAGCCCCAACCATAAATCCAAACAACCCCGTTTTAAGCAATCTAATCCTAGCCGTTGAAATGAATTGATCTAACGGATGAACCCTCATCTTCTCATTAAAATAAAACGACAACGTTTTGGAGATTTAATCTGAGCCCTTGGTCAATTTAATCCAACGGACAAAAATTGAGCCCTCATTTAAACAAACGACGGCATTTGAGGTGTGGAAGATCTCGTCCGTTCGTTATCATTAATCAAATGGCTCTGGTTCACTGAAGGTCTTTTAATATACCAAAATACAAAATTAAACCCTAAATTTTTATTCTCTTCTCCTTCATCTCATTTCAGACGCCTTCCTCTTCTCTCATAGACCCCGCCGGAACCCTACCGGCGGGAGACGACACCTAAGCCAACCAGTCCACCAATAATACCCTAGAACCGCCCTTCACCCCTGATCCCACCCCTGCATTCCTTTTCCCTCGAATCACTTCCGTTCGTCTCGAATATTCCAAAAAGTGTCGCCAGAACCCTAACTCCGGCGAACACTAGTTCACCCAAATCGCCCCAAAATCAAACCAAATCTTCCCCTTGACACCTTCAGACCAGTTTCGAAACCCTTGAGTCTTAAAAGTTACTGAAATACTCAAATCAAGATTTAAAGTTCACCGGTGACAAAAGATTCAAGAAATTTTTACAAGACTCTCCAGATATTGGGAGAACTTGAAGAAAAGAAGAAAAAAGAAAAAAAAAAGTAAAGACTGTCCGAATAAACAAAGAAAAAGCTAAGTTTTCTTTTTCCGCATTTATTTTCTGTTCTTGCATGTGTTTGTATTTGTTTTTCATTACTTGTTTTTAATTTTTGTTACTAGGGTTATTGATTCTTGTTAGAATAGCAGTGTAATTTTTAGGGTCTAATATATAAATTCGGATTAGTACAACTAGATTTTCAGTATTATTTTTTTATTTTGTTTTCTTCATTTCTTTTGCTTTGGATATTTGTTAGATTTAATTTTTAGTTAAATCTGATATTTGTATTGTTAGTCAGTGGTAATAATTAGTAATATTTTTTTTAAGGTTTGTTAGGGTTAATTAGTATTGACAATAATTAGTCAATGGTTTATAGCTGTTTGATAATTAGTGTTTGATTATATTTCAATTTTATTAAGTAACTAGTAGTTAATACATCTTAAATTCTGAAAATCAGTTAATAGTTCAGGTTTAAAAGGGTAAAAGGGCAGAATGGTATTTGGTAAATCTGATTTTGATTCAGGGTTAATTTGGGGACATAAAATGGGACAACAATAATAAGCCTAAGGAAGTAGGGGCATTCAGGGCAGAAGAAAATGTCAATAGAGCAATTTTCTAAGTAAAGTAGGGGTATATAGGGTATTACATAAGGGTAGAAGATTCTAGATAGGGCAATTGGCATAATGTTTAACAAATAAAGGGCATCTAATCGAATAACAAATAAAAAATAAGAACAAAATTGAAATAAAAGAGGGACTATAGTGTAATTAACAAAGTCTAAACTTCCCTCCATTTTAAATCTATAAATAGGCTGTAATGGGTATCATTTGATAAGTTTTGGCAATCTGAAAATCTCCTTAATGTAATTCTACCATTTTTAGCTCCACACTTTCACAATTAACCACTTCCAAAAATCAAAAACATTAGACTTAATAGAAAATATCCAAAATTTACTGTTTCATTGATCTAAATTTAACTCTAAGGCTGTTTTTTGTTGATCGTTTCTGATTCTGTGATTGAAAGGCTGGAATTTCGTTTTGAAATTTGTTAATTGTATGCTCCTGGTTTATATCCTCTACTTTTGGTTAAAATTTGGTGGTGTTGAGGCTGTGATTGGGTTTGCTGCGTTGATTACTATTTCTGTTGCTGATTGTGAATTACAGATCTAATCCATCTTCTCTTCCAATTCCAGGTACATGTCAAAAGCATTGGTGATGTAGTTTTCAGAAGTTGACAAATGAAATTTAATATTTTCCTTCGTGTAATATAGTTGAATTCATGTGATTTGTGATTTGTTAACTTTGTAATTAAATTGAGTGGACTGTAGACTGCTTGTAATTGTTTAGCCTGTGATATTCCTTCAATGATATTGTAGCCATATTAGAATCTGAGTATAATTGTGATAGCTGTTAGTATTAGATTCAATTTGTTGGAATAGTTAACTAAATTTGATTCGTCTAGTGGTTCCAATAGGATTAGTGATTTTATACAAAAGTTTGTTATAATAAGAACTCTCACAGATTACATATTCATCTACTATGATAAAATCAGTGGAATTTGTTTAGCTAATAAAGTCATTTTTAATACATTCAAATTTAAAATGAAATTGAAAGTGATCACTGTTAGTTTTCAATGGTTAATTTCTAATGTTAGTTTAAAAGATATCAGTAAATTTGGATTGAACATCTAGCTGATTTTGTATGAATTAATATTTACTTTGTTTTGAAATTTTTGTACAAGTGAAGTAACTGGAATTAAGTATAATAAATTTTGGCCGCCGTTGATCCTTATGTGATTGAGCTGCTTATAGTCCAATTTCATAGACGTTTGGTTATTATTTGGGCCAGCGTTTGGGCTCAGCTTAATGTTTAGGAATGAACGGCCCGTTTCAATCCATTGTGGCCTCAATAGGCCTAGTTTTGACATTGCCTGCTCATGCGAGCTTGGCCAGTTCAGATCTCCTTGATGCACACCTATGTTTTGTTCCTTCCTTGGGCCATATTCAAGGCCCAAAAAGATGTGATAGTTCATAACCCAAATTGAAATAGCTTCCAAAAAAAATAATTAACTAGGATTTTTTCTTCATTTTAGAGACAAGATTAAATAGATAATTGTAATTACTTTTATTTTCCCTTTAAATAAAATGATGAGATGAGTCTCGCCAAATTATAACATAACTGCGGGGCCCTCAATAATTGCTTACAAAAATAGTAGAAATTGGGAGGACCATTTAATGAATTTCACGGTTTTCCCCAAAGTTAATAAACGCATAGTCGCTTTAGGCGTGAATGTTAATAATATTACTTTCCTAAATACGGGTGCACATTTATGTGACCCAAATCAAAATTTCAACGAAGTCGAAATGTGTTAAAAGCCACGGGCATACTGGTACGGCGTGGTTCAAGATACATTTTCACGACGTTGCAATTCTTGTAAAATAAATAATAAATATAATAAAAGCGGGTGATTAATAAAAGGCACATAAAAATAGAACATGTATTAAAATCCGATAAAATCAAATACAACAGTTGAGAGACCGTGCTAGAACCACGGAATCCGGGAATGCCTAACACCTTCTCCCGGGTTAACATAATTCCTTATCCGGGTTTCTGGTGCGCAGACTATTAACAGAGTCATATTTTCCTCGGTTCGAGATTCAACCGGTGACTTGGGATATCATTAATCTCCCAAATGGTGAATTTGAATAAATAATAATAAATCCCGTTCCGACTGTCCTTTAATTGAAAAAACTCCTTTACGCCCTCGCGGGTGTATTAAGCGTAAAAAGGAGGTGTGACACCCGTCCATGCTACAATTGTGACTTTAAGGGCAAATGACAAGTGAACAAGCAAGAGTTGCAAATACGAGATAGTTTTCACATAACGGTTGCAAGCTACTGTAGTAAAAGAAGCTAAAAAGCTGAAATTTGGAAAGAAAGTAGTTTTACAAGTTCTAAAAATAATTAAGTAGAAGGGAGGGGTTTTCACATTATTGATACAAGCAATTGCAGTAAAAGAGGTTAAAGAAACAGAAATTTAACAGCTTTTTTTATTAAAAAATTCTGAAAAATAAACAAGTAAGGGAAGGGGTCCTAGGGTTATACATAATATGGATCACCCCACACAAAACCTTGTAACCGTTTATACACGTGGTATTATCACATGGTCATCATATCCATATCTACCCTTTCCCACCCCGTTAAGTTATTAAAATGTGAAATAGTATCGTTACTTATTGCATGCCATTACCCGTCCCAATCCTATCAGTCCCGGAGGCATTTGGAACTACTAGTCCTAAAGGGAAGGAGATTGGGGCTTTTCAAAGTTGGAAAGGATTAAATTCTAATGCGAAAAAAAAAATACGTAAAGCAGTTATGGGAAACACATAGCAGTTAAAAAGGCTCAAGTAGGCCTCATCAAAAAGAAGCAAATTGTCTACGATGGCTTCAGATACTTGTTTTAGTCTGAATTAAATTTAGCATTTGGGATAGGCTGCTTCATCACATATTTCTCAGATGAGGAGTCAGAATTAGGCCTTGTCTGGTTGTAGTTATCAAAGACTAACACAGTTAATTAATTACCTACTGCTTGCCTAGGTGGAAGTACACTAATTTTGTTTTATAGAAGGGTTACTGATTTTAGAACCAACTAAATTCTGCAGATATCAAACAACATTATTACTGATTTCAGGCTTATAGATGAAATAGACGAATCAGATCCAAATGACTGCTCCTATAGGCGTGATTTCTAAGCATTTTTTTATTTTAAAACGATTACCGAGATGCAGGAATCCTATAGGCATGATATCTAGGATGCAACTTGTTGTTGTTTTAACCTAAAGACTGGTTGCATAATGATAGGGGTATATGCAGAAGTGCAGAAAACCTAGGGTCATGATTTCTATGTACAGAAAACCTATAGGCATGGTCTCTATATGTATGGTGCAATAACTTATAGACAAGATTTCTACATATGATGCACAACTTATAGGCAGGATTTCTTTATGGAATAATGAAACAGCTTATAGGCAGGATTTCTACAAGTAATGCATAACTTATAGGTAGGATTTCTACATGTAATACATAACTTATAGATAGGATTTCTATATGCAATAATGAAATAACTTGTAGGCAGGATTTCTACATGTAATGCATATCTTATAGACATGATTCATATGTTAAATGCATAAGTGAAAGAGTAGGTTATGATTGTAGCAATAAATAGCTAAAGCATGATGTCTACCCATATACATACATGAGTAATCCTCCCCTTTTACTAGAACCCTATAGTTATTACAAATTATTACATACCCGGATGAATCAGAGAAGTAAAATTACTTCAGAATTTCAAGCTACAACCAAACAGCCTAATTCAGACTCAAGGTCTAACAATACGAGATGTACCAACTTTCAAGATCAGATTTCCAAAGCCTTTCTCTTATTTGTGATATGTCAAAGTTCCTAAGGGCCTCAAGGGGGGATCCGGGTAGTGCTTACACCCCAAATACATTGCCGAATTAGATTATAGTGCAGTATGGAAGGGCCAGCCATCAAATGTCCAAGTTTAGAGGGAACTCAAGGTCCCAATGCAAGGCTCAAAGGAAGGGGTAGAACTTAGAGTCTAAGAGTAAGTGTAAGTGGATAGAGGAGTATTAGGGAAGGCCATGGCAGGGTGGTGGTCATGCCCAGCAATTAAGAGTGTTGGCACACCCCTAACTAGCCTTTTTGGCCAAAGTTGGGAGTTAGGATCCATTAAGGATTAGGTTCAGACCTGGGCAGCTATATGGATACTGCCAGGCTATGAGCCTTAACTCAAACACATAGAAGGAAATTAGAGGTAGGGATGCACAACAGAATCAGATGCAAGGAAAGAACATACATTGTTAACATTAATCACTGAACATGAACAACAGGGTGAATAAGATTTCAGAAAGCTGTAAATAAACACATAGGGATGAGGCAGGAAAGTTAAATTAGAACATACCAGTTTCAGGGAAAACAAACAAGTAAAACAGTAGTCTTAAAAAGACAAGTTGCAAGCAAACAGTTCCAAAAGATCTCAGAAAAAATAGAATGTTGTGAGAGTATTGAACTCAAAGAAGTATTGTAAATGTGCAGTAAGTTTAAAGTTTTGAACTAAAGGTTCAAGGTATTGAACTACCAGTCCCCCTCCCAAAAGTCCAGAAGGGTAGTCCCTTTTATAGTGTAGAAAACGAGTAAGAAAGGTAAAGGAATAACATTGAAATAAATCTCCCTTTAATTAAGGGATTCTAATTTCCAAAGGGTGAAAGACAATTAAGGAAAGAGTTAACCAAAAAATATTTCCCAAGAAGTACAATGAAGGGTAAATACATAGGAGCTATTTAAGGCAAAAGTCCAATAGTACATGGTTTCTGAAAAAAAAGGAAAGGGAATCAATCAAACAGCCAGTAAAATCAAAGCTGCAGGCTCTTACTCGAATGAACTAAGTCAAGAAAAGGTAAAGAATGTTTAATTTAAAGAAAATCAATAACAATCCAACAAACCCCTATTAAAGGAATTCAGGATCAATTAGTAGTTGGCGAAAACCCTTTTTGAAAGAAGAATTTCATATATAAAGCACACAATATCACACAAGAAGGAGTTGTCATGCTAATTATAAAAGAGTCTAACATTGAAATGTTCAAAATCGTAAACAAAGAGTTTCAAATTCAATTTGCAGACTCATAGTGAGTCTGAGAGTCCAGGGTTCAAAAGTGGAACCCTAACTTGAACACGAAATCAAAATCGCTAAAGGAAACCCTAAATCCTAGGGTTTCAACTTGAGTAGAGATGAGGATACAGATAACAGGCTTAGAGGTCTCTTTCAGAGACTCATGAGAAACCAACACACATGATACAAAAAAGAAGGTTGATTCAAGATCATGATATGTTTTAGGAAACACGGAACTTAAACAAGTTCAGAAGAAAGAGGTGATAGAAACTTAAGCAAAAGTAGATGTAACACGTTTAGCAAGGACATGAACAGAATTCAGTAAAGCAAACAAAAAAATTAATAGAAAAATAACCATGATTAACACGTGAGCCCAGGAGTAACATGCATAGTAGAAAAAGAAAGCAGGATAATACATGCGTAGTAAGAAGAAATCACATGAGCATGATATAGACAAACACACATAAAGAAAATAAGAAGAATAATCAGATTGTAGACTAGTTTATAGTTTTCCTAGTCTATTCTTTAGTTTACTCTCATTATTGCATCAATAGTACAAGTGGTTTACAATTTTGCTAACAACTCACAAATCTTTCTAGGACAGAAATTTTTTTTTTTTGTTTTGTCTGTTTTGTTGTAAAGGCGACCACCTGGAGAACAAGGGAAAATAACTCAAGTTTCAAGGGAAAGCAGTTTCGAAGGAAAACAACTCAAGTTTCAAGGGAAAGCAGTTTTGAAGGAAGACAACTCAAGTTTCAAGGGAAAGTAGTTTCGAAGGAAGACCGTTCAAGTTTCAAGGGAAAATGGTTCAAGGTGCAAGAGAAAACAGTGTCAAGTAACAAGAGAGTACGGTTCAAGTTCAACAAGTAGGAACCCACCTGGAGAATGAGGGAAGTCATTTCAGAATTTAATCCCAGTTAGAAGTGGTAGAAGCTCACGTCAAGAATGCGAGTCAGTAGTCCGAGATGATCAACAGGAGTCAGTCACAATCCAGAATAAAAAATAAAATAAAAATAAAGACAAGAAGTGAATCCAAATGAAGAAATCAATGAATTTTGTGAGATGCTCAGGACACGGCTGAGGTCACAAGCTCTGCATGTCCCGTCTTGATCCGAATAGCTGAAGAAGAAAGAACCAACACCTACAGCTAACAAGCATCAAGATTCAAATTAGGGTCCACATGAAGAACCAGCCAAGACTCAAGATCAAGCTTTAGAAGACTAATAGATAGGAATCTTGTAACTCGTAGTTGATAGGCTTAGTTAGTCTTTTTTATATTTTAATTTTGATGTAATAACGGGACAACAGACCGGAAACTCTACGACACCTTGCTCGGCTCTCAACCTCATTCACTTCTGAACTACATGTGGCCTGATTCCTTTATAGCCAAGGATATGTAGGCAGCTCAGATACCAGGGCTCGGTCACATCCTCTTCTCTTTTAGCTTTTGGTCTCTCCAAATAAGGGTCGGGTCAAAAACCTGTCTAGTCATTCTTTGTCTGAAAACTCTTCGCGTTTTCAGTCAAAGAGGGGCAACTATAGACATGTGATTTTTGACCCACCCCAAGATGTTTTATATTTTAGCACGTAAATATTTAATTTAGGCCTAATATAGCAATTTCAACTAATTTTTACTCTTTTACTTTATTTTATTACAAGAAAAAGAAAATTAGAACAACAAAAAAAATATATAGTTTCATTAATATTTCGTAGTCATTTTTAATCTTGAAAAATACCAAAAAAAAATTTGTTTTAATGGTCAGTCTTATTTTAATAATTATTTTATATAAAATTAATTAATAAATAAGGTAGTATTTTTAGTCTTGTTCGCGGAGTAGTGTCAAAACGCAAGGAAGGGAGCAATGCCAGCCTGGAGCGCACGCAGCTGGAATGCACATCTGTGCACATAGGCACAATTCAAGCATATGGGCAGCAATTCATAAGATGTCCAAAATAGAGGTAGTACTTATGGTGGGACCAATTCATGGGAGGTAATCCACTAAACGAGCCAAGTGCTCCACCAAAGTCAAAGTGCTCCACCATCAGTTGTTTACCACGTTTTGCCAATGTGTGGGGCTTGTAAACTTCTTGTTTTAAAGTGTTATTAGGTCACCTTGCTCTATAAATGGGAAGAAGGATTCCTAATGTAAAGGAAGAACTGGGTCTTGTGGCAAATTGTTAGCCAAAAACATCTAAGTATTATTCCCAAGGATAAGAAAAAACAATCGGACCCCTCTCACGTGATTGCCTTCTTCTTCAACGCAAAATACACAGACCCCCATGTTGTCATTTCTTCTGGAATCAAACAAACGAGCATCAATTTCTTCAGCATTTGAATAGAGTCGACGACCCCTCCTCATCACCGAAAATTCAAAAACAACCCGACCTTCATCCTATCTCCCTCACCTCACTATCACTCTCATCCCTCTTGTTGCTGCAATGAACTCGCTAAAAAACACACACCTGAACCCAGCTACGTGAGATTCCATCTCCATCGCCTGAGATAGGAGAAGCAGCTCGCCGGAAACCAACTGAAATAACGCCTCTAAACAGCCAAAAATCTGCCACAAATCCAATTGAAAATCGCTGCCCAAAACTCTAGTCGAACGAGGTCAGTCGAGGTCACCGGAAAAGTTCTCGTTCGTGGTCCTTTGTTACCATTTTTGCGGGTCAAGTTTTGAGTATAGGAGTTCAGGGCTATTGTATGTTTAGTTGAATATTCATACAATATATTGAAGAAATATTTTGCTATAAGGTCCATATTTCCTCCTTTTAATGATTATTCATGATGTCGCAACCTTTATCTCGTTGTTTAATATATTGATGGCTTTGAATGATTTGGCACTTTGAAGGCATGAGTTTAATTTACTCTGTTTAGTTTGATGAGGTTCGTATATGAAATCTAATAAGTTTGTTTGACTTCATTTGTGATTTTGACAAAGACATCTATGATGTATAAGACACATAGTGAAGTAGTTCATTTTCTTATTGGTAGGCAGGCCAATAATACGTATGAGCCAAATTTTTTTTTGCTAGGCCCACGACATAGCTGGACCATCTTTCCTTTTAACAAGCTAGCTCACCTTTCATAAATAATTTACTTCATGTCCTCCACAGTAATTTTCATAAACTTTCGGCTTTGCTTTAGTTGAGTACAAACCTTTGAAATAATTTGAGGCGTACCATGCCAAATAAAATCCCAAAATGCATGGCCCTCACTTAATTAATACTTTAATCCTTAGAAATCGAGGTGCACCATTTAGCGAATTTTCCATACCACTCGCAAAGTTAACAACGTGTAGATAATTTAGGCGCGTTATTTTAATAATATTACCTTCCTAAATTCGGGTGCGCATTTCATTTGACCCAAATCTAAATCTTAATAACGTTGAATAAGATGTGTCTCAGATTGGAGGTGCATTTCATGTAACGCAGTCCAAAGACATGTTTTACATGACGTTAAATCTTCTTTAAAACAAATAAAAGCGGTTATAAAGTTAAAATTGTACCATAGGCTAAATATGTATTAAAATTAGATAATAGGCCAATTGTAATTGTTTTAGCGGGCGTGCTAGAACCACGAAATCTGGGGGTGCCTAACACCTTACCCTGGGTTAATAGAATTCCTTACTCAGAATTTCTGATTTGCAGACTTCAAAAGGAAAGTCGAAAATTTCCTCGATTTGGGATTTAAAATAAATCGGCGACTTGGAACACCAATTAAAA
This sequence comes from Nicotiana glauca, assembly GCA_026770625.1. Taxonomy (NCBI): domain Eukaryota; kingdom Viridiplantae; phylum Streptophyta; class Magnoliopsida; order Solanales; family Solanaceae; genus Nicotiana; species Nicotiana glauca. Next base: position 17,814 of record MU759428.1, on the reverse strand, counting down.
TAATCCAAGTGGCAACTCTGAATAAAAAAGGAATAAATAATCTCATTTCGAATAATGTCACTTAAAGTGAAAAAACTCCCTTGTACTACCTTCGGGCGTGTAAAAAGGAGGTGTGACAGCTCTGGCGACTCTGCTGGGGAAAAGAACAAAGAACTTTAGTTCAGGGTTCAAGAATTCGAGCTTACAATAGTTGTTATGATTGGCTTTATCTATTATATGATTTTATTACATGTTTGAGCTTATTGTGCTAAATGATGCTTTTACTGCTTTGATATTATCTGAACTGTATATAAATTGCTACAAAACCCTTCTCTTCTCATCTTCGGGAATGTGCTCGTTGGTCGAGACTCCCTATTCTGTTAGTGTAATACCTTGAAATAAGAATAGAGGAAGAAAATCAAAAAAAATCAAAATAAAAATGGGAGGTAGGTATTTGAATTACTCTGAAATTCTATTGAAATTTTGAAAAAAAAAACATTTCAAAATAAGTCATATTTTCTTCTGTTCCGTCAAATCGGGCGAACTACGCGGGTCTGCTTCTCACCGGATGTGAGATATGTAGGCAAACCTTATCGGTTCCGGCCCACCATTTTAAAAAATCCAAAAATATTTTTCCTTTATTTCCTTCTTTAGAAAGTCTTTCTTTTAGACCCTAAAGTTTTAAAAAATACAAAAATGTTTTCTCCTGATTTTTCTCAAAATCAAAAAAAAAATCATTATTTTTTCGAAAATTCAAAAGAAAATTCAAGATTAAAAAAATATTTTCTCTTTTTTTAGAAATATTTCTTTCAAAAATTCAAAAAAAAAAAATCAAAATTCAAAAATATCTTTCTTGCTTCTTTATAAGTTTTTCTTTTAAAATTTCAAAACAAAAATAAAAAAATCCAAAGATATTTTCATTCTTCTTTCGAAAATTGAAAAGAAAATTCAAAATTCAAAACTATTTTCTTTTTTTTTCTTTAGAAGTATTTCTTTCATAAATTCAAAAAAATTAAAAAAATTTCAAAAAGTATTTTCTTTCTTCTTTAGAAGTTTTTCTTTCGAAATTCCAAAAAAGATGTTGAAATTCAAATAAAAGAAAACAAAAATCTTTCTTCTTTAGAAAATTTTTTTGCAAAAATTTTGAAGAAAAATAAAAATCCAAAAAATATTCTCTTTTTTCTTTATAAGTCTTTCTTTCGAAAGTAAAATAGAAAATTCAAAATCCATAGAAATAAAAAAAGAGTTAGCTTATTTGTTTTATTCCTGATCTTTCCGAACTACGTAAGATCCGATTCATGTTCTCATATGATACGTAGGCAACCCACATCAGGTTCGATCAATCAAAAAAAATGAAAAAAAACAAAAGTGAAAAAATGATGATTAAGTCCATTCTAACATGTTTTGTTTTGAATTGTGAAGAAAGTTTAGGTGGTCGGTTTGTGGTAAGCTGGCAACACAAGATCCAAGGGAAACATGCCATTGACAATTAACATCGAACTTGTTACAAGTGCTCAAGAGACTCAGGTTCAGAGGGTTCAACTAGAGTCTACTGTGGTTGAGGAAAATAGAATACTGAAACAGAAAATGACTAAAATTTGTCAAGCGTGGGCCAATGGTCAAGGGGAGCCCCGTCATGAGTCACAATTTGCTACACAAGAGCAGTACCACTCATACTCGTTTGATCTTCCTGCAAACGTTGAGAAGCCTACCCAAAAGATGGTGCAAAAAGAAATGGCCCAAAGAGTGAAAAGTTTAGAACAATGGTTGAAAAACATGCAAGGGTTGGCAGGTCAAAAGAGTGTTTCCTTCAAAGATCTATATATGTTACCCTATGTCTATTTGCCGCCTGATTTCAAAACTCCCATATTTGAAAAGTATGATTGAAATGGAGACCCCATAGCCCACATGAAAATGTATTACAATCAATTGAGAGGTGTGGGAAGAAATAAAGAATTGCTAATAGCTTATTTTGGGGAAAGCCTTATGGTAGTAGCATGTGAATGGTTTTTGGATTAAGACACATCTCGCTAGTACGTCTGGGATGACATGGCACAGGCCTTTGTCAAACAGTTCCAATACAATATCGACATCGCCCCAGACTGCAATTCCCTTTCTAACTTGAAAAAGAAACCAACTGAAAGTTTCAGGGAATATGCCATTAAATGGAGAGAGCAAGTGGCTAGAGCTAAGCCACCTATGGATAACCACGAGCTAATAACTGTCTTTCTTCAGTATCAAGAACCAGATTATTTTCAAAATATGATATTTGCAGTGGGTAAATCCTTCTCGGTAGCAATCAAAATGGGGGAAATGCTTGACAATGGTCTTAAGTTAGGCAAAATTATAAGTCAACCAGTTCTCAAAGCCGCAGCTCAGGCTATCCGGAACGATCTGATAATTTTAGTGACACGAACGAGAAGGACGAAGAAATCATGATGACATCGNTTCTCGGTAGCAATCAAAATGGGGGAAATGCTTGACAATGGTCTTAAGTTAGGCAAAATTATAAGTCAACCAGTTCCCAAAGCCGCAGCTCAGGCTATCCGGAACGATCTGATAATTTTAGTGACACGAACGAGAAGGACGAAGAAATCATGATGACATCAGGGTCGAGAATAGCTCCCAGGAGAACATCTCGAAGGTATGAGCATCGTCCTCAGGTTTTCCATGACTCCCATGAGCAGTATTATCCACTTCAGAATACTCTGTTGCTGCACCTGAGTATATTGCCCGGCCACCAAGACACCCCAGAAGGCGAGCACCAGCACCAAAAAATCTCAACCAACCTCAATGAAATTTTCAACTGCCCTATAACCTACATCTAAGCCAAGGGTATAGAAGGGAACAAAGGCTAAAAGATAATTTTACACCGATAGGAGAGTCCTATGCAAACTTGTTTGAGAGATTAAAGCAGTATGACATGATTGCACCTATTCCTCCAAATCATGTGGACCCCCGTGCAAGAAGTTTTAACCCTTCTAAAAGGTGTGTATACCATTCCAATGCCCAGGGACACAATGTTGAAAGTTGTTGGGATTTGAAAAGAGAAATAGAAAGGATGATCCGGGAAAATTTGATTGTCATTCAAGACAGTGATAGCCAGAATATCATTTTGAATCCTTTACCTGCACATGATGATGAACACTTTGTGGGGATGATTTCTGGTGACATGGGGTATGAGAATCCTCTCAAAAATTTGCCGACTGAAATTGTAGAAGGCCATAGTGATTCTGCTGAGAAAATTTGTGGCTAAATGTCAAGCTTAGAAGTTGAAAAGTCATTCTCTCCTTGCTAGGGAGGAATCTTGGTAGCTTGTTTTGATGTTTTTTCTGTTATCTGGGTTATTTCAGGGTTGTGATCCAGCTTTTATTTGTTTTATTGAGTCGAACCCTTCTATCCATCTATCTTGTATGAGTCATGTATGTTTTGTTGCTATTTTTATTATCCGGGTTATTTTAGGGTTGTAAATCGGATTTTAGGTTGTTTGTTTAGTTGTCAAAACCTTCCATTCTTATTCAATAACATACAATTTGTCCTTTCATATCATCCTGTGCTTAGTTTATTCCCCACTAGTTTTAGTGATATGACATGCATGCGGACTTTTTGGCCAGATCATAGAAAATTGATTTAAGCTTGAATTGGATAACTGAGAACAAGACACTTTTGAGGATGAATAAAGAGTTGAAATAAATTGGAATTAAGGTCGAGTAAAATTCACCAGCAAGTTATTGTGAAGATCGGGCTTGAGGATATTAAATTAATTGAAGCTTGGTCGAAAGTTTGAAATTAATGGATGAAAAGTGTCTTTCGACCATGAGACACCAAGAAGACAGACATCTTCGTCAATACTGTGATCATGAAAATATACCATGATTGACGCTCTCGAGGTTGGGAGGCCCTTTTTCTGCTACCCAAATACTTATAACTTTGTCACCCTTTTGAGTCTGTTATTTTCTTTGACCACCCTCTTTTGGGAATCAAGTTTAGAGTCAAAAGTAAAATAAAATGAAAAATAAAGAAAAAGAAAAAAAATTCATGTCCCAAGAGTACAAACTAGGGCACTTCTTAGAAAGTTCAAGTGAAAAAAAAGAGTTGGCAATGGTCCATGCCCTTAAAAAATAGAAGCTGGGGCAACTTATTTTGAAAACAAAAAGAAAAAAAAGAAAAATGAAAAAAATTAGGTCAGGTCAGATGTTTGAACATTGTTAGACTTGATTCCTTTAAAAAGGATACGTAGGCAGCCTCACAGTTCGGTCCCAACCCAATAAGAAATCAAGAAAAAAAAATTCACTACCCTAAGAACCTTAGCTTTGAACTAGCCCAGTTGATATCCCTGTAGTCGACACAGACTCCGACCTTCCCATCCTTCTTCGGTATTGGCACAATGTTGGCTAACCATATCAGATACTCCACTACCCTGAGAACCTTAGCTTTGACCTGCTTAGTGACCTTTTCTTGAACTTTCTGAGCTTCTGCTTCACTGATGGACAAGCTAGATCGGTCGGCAATTCATGAGCTATAATGGATGTGCTCAGACCAGTCATGTCATCGTATGACCAGGAAAATATGTTTTCATACTCGCTTAGGAACTTTGTATATTCTTTCTTTTCTGACGACGACAAATGGATGTTGATTTGTGTTTCTTTGATGTTTTCTGCATCTCCAGGTTGACAATCTGTCTCGTCCAAGTTGGACTTAGTCCTATTTTCGAAATTCTCAACTTCCTTAACAATCTCTTCATGTATACCATTTTCCTTTGAATCTATGTCTATTTGTTGTGTTGTCTTGTTGCACATCACAGTCATTGGTTCATCAAGATAACTAATGGTAATACTGTTTGAGTAAAGTAATGGAAAATAAAAAGCGTAAGATTTATCAAAAACTATAATAATTTGATAAATTCTTTCAATGTTTTGAACATCGGCGCGCTTTTTTGCGGAAAATAAAAATGCGAAGGGAAAATAAACTAGTAAAACAAAATAGTGTGTGGTACTTTGTCCAGCCTTGCTACCCCGAAGCTGTCCAGGATCTGGTGGTTCTAATGGACCAATTGTTGAGGCACTCTCCTCGGCTCACGGCTTGTATGGAAGGGCCTTCCTCCCCCTCCTCCTCGAAAATGACGCAACAGTCCATGTTATCATCTTCTAGGAAAGAATTTTTCATTGCTGCTAGTGCTTCCTCTTCTTCTGACCCATAGATAACCTCGGCTGGCTCGAAGTTTTGCTCCAAACGAGGTATTGGATTTTCCAGTGGGTAATAGGGACCGCGCCAAGGTGGTGACCAGTGGTTGAATTCCTCCTAGGTGTACTCATATCCCAAACCAAAAGTGGCACCGTGTGCCTTCAGTTTTATAGGCTTAGCGATTCCTTGGAGATTCTTGCCGAGTCCTTTGCATGGTTCATACCCACACCAGTTCAATATGATTTCGATTTTATTGCCCCACCATCTATCCTTGTTTATGTCGTTGACTCGCTCGATGGGATGGTAGGTTTCTCTACCTATCTTTCTTCTTCCTCCGATTGCAGGGATAGTCTGATGACTGCATATGGAATTTCTACCATCGTCGTGAATGATAACCTCTTGATGATTCCATTCAAATTTCACTGCCTGGTGTAGGGTCTATTCCACATACCCAGTAGCATGAATCCAGGATTGTCCCAATAGCATGTTGTAAAATGCCGGCATATCTATCACTTGAAAGTCAACATCAAACCAAGTAGGTCCCATCTGTAAACACAAGCTAATCTCCCCAATAGTGGACATTTAAGATCCATTGAACACCTTAACATTGATGGCCCCATCCTTGATTTCATGCAACCCTTTTCTTAATGTGCAAAGTCTTACCAACGGACAAATATTGAGACTAGACCCTTCATCGACCAGGATCCTGGTAATAAAATAATCTTCACACTGCACCATGATGTGCGATGCCTTGTTGTGACTCAATCCTTTCGGTGGTAGCTCATCTTCGTGGATGGTGATTTTGTGACTCTCCAATACTTGACCTACCATTTTTTCCATTTCTCCTCCAGTGATGCTGCTGGGTAGATACACCTCACTCAGCACCTTCAATAAGGAATTCTTATATGCGTCAGAGCTTTGTAGCATAGCTAAGATATAAATCTGGGCTGGTGTATTGTTCAACTGATCAATGACTGAATACTCCTTTGCTTGTATCTTCCTCCAGAGATCATCGGGCCCAGCTTCGGTGAGGTCTTGTCGACCAGAGGTGTGCCTACTTGACTCGGCCAAGTGTTCTGGCGTATAAACCCTGTTGGTTCTTGTCTTCCCCTATGCCTCAACTGTTTCTTCAGATTTGGTTTTCCCTTTTCTCCTTACCTTGGTTGTGTAATCCCATAGTATGTCTTTTGTGTGGAATGGTGCTATAGCTGACATTGCTACTGGAATAGGTACCCTTGCATTGGAAGGTAACACAGCAACTTCAAATGGCGCAGGTGTCTTTGGGGACCCAAACTCAACCTCAATTGGAGTTGGCGTCTTTGTAGAGGATGGTGTTTCAAGATCAAGTGGTATGGACGTGTTCACCCCGGCATCTCTAGAAGGCTAAATCTGGAGCACAATTGGGTTATGGGCGACTGTTGGTTTCTTTGGCTCGTCACCTTCTTCTATCAACCCGATCGATCTCTTAGGGTCCCAATCATTTTCTATCTCAATCATGTGAACACCTCCAGCCTTGTGGTCTGGTAGAGGGTTGTTGCGGATATTCAAAGCAGGCTCCTTCGCGACGATGATCTTGTTGTCAATCAAAGCCTGGATCTTACCCTTCAGAGAGCGGCACTCATCAATGGTATGCCCCTTTATACCGGAATGGTATGCACAGGTTTTGTTTGGGTTGACCCATTAGGAAGGGTTTTTTAGGGGTTATGGTAGGGATAGGGGTGACATAAGCACCAGCTTTGAGCCTTTCATACAGCTAGTCAATAGGTTTGGTAATAACAGTGTATTGTTTGGGAGGTCTGCGGTCGAAGTTTGGTTGGGGTCTCAGGAAATTTTGGTGATGGGGGTGATTGATAATGGGCGTGTTGGGTGTCGTAGTCTTGGTAGACGTGTACAGGTTGGGGTATTTGGGTGAAGTAGGCTGATACGCATGTAGGGGAGGCGATTGGTAAGTAGATGGTGGAGCTTGGTAAGAAGGCAAATATGCTTGGTAATTTGGGGTAGGCTGATATGTGAGAGGGTGTGTTTGGTAGGTTTGGTATTTTTTTACGGATTTTGTTCTCTGTGCAACCATCACGACGCTTACGTCCCTTTTCTTGCACATGCCACCAGACTGTAGAGCCTTATTGGTAGCCTGCAAAGCCTCAAGGTTTGAGACCATACAACTTTTAATACCTTCTTCGATCCTTTCCCCTAACTTGATGATATCGGAAAATTTCTGGCCTTCAATCAGCATCAACCTTTCATAGTACTGTGGGTCTTGAGCCCGAACAAAAAACCTATTTATTTGTTCTTCTTCTAAAGCCGGCCTGACCTTATCAGCTTCTGATCTCCAACGATTAGCATACTTGCAGAATGTCTCCATAGGTTTCTTCTTTAAGTTCTGGATGTAGAACAAATCTGGTGCATTCTTTATGTTGATTCTGAACCTGTCCATGAAATCAGATGCCCTACTTACCCAATTCGTTCACTTCTTTGGATCTTGGCTGATGTACCAAGACAGAGCATCTCCTTTCAGACTTCTCATAAAAAGCTTCATGCGAATCTTTTCATCCTTTCCTACTCCGACCAGCTTGTCGCAATATGTCCTTAAATGAACTCTGGGATCCCCGATGCAATAAAACATCTCGAACTTGGGAGGTTTGTACCACTCGGGCAATTCAACATCTAGTTGAATGCAAAGGCCTTCATAATTCAGTCCCTCGATCCCCTTGCTTCCTTCAATGCCCTGAACTCGGCTAGTCAGCTTCTTGAGTTCTGTGGCCAGACTCTTAATAAGACAGTCTTCGTCATCAGACTTGGGTGTTCTTGAGGCAGATTAAATAGGATGTGGTATGATTTCCACATAGATGTGGGTGTTATGGGATGATCATTTGTGGAGTTTAGTGGTTCAGGGATGAACAGTGGGGTGTTGTTGGAAGTATGGCAAGTGTTGCAGTGGTGATGGGGAGTGGGCTGGTTTTGTAGATTCGGGATGTTTCGTGGAGGTGTGGGGTGTTGAGTGTCAGGATAGTTGACATCTGGGGTGGTGAGGGAAAACGACGAGCTTGCAAAGTTCCGAACTTGGTCCAGTTCTTCCTGAAATTTCAACAACTTTTGCTCGAGTTAGGAAGCACTTTCCTTGGAAACCTGAGTTACTTGAGTAACCTCGCCCCGTTCAACTAGGCTTTCCTTTCTGATGCTGTTCAAATCTTCCATTTTCCCCTTGTTCCGATTTCTGGAGGGATTAGGAGGAGGAGTAGGTGGAGGGCCCTTGGATCTTGTGGAGTATGATGACGATGCCAGAGTGCACGAACTAACCTTTGGGGAGGGGAATGAAACAAAAGTAAAACAAAAGGGTAACAAGTTAGTGTGAGAGATGTTGCGATATTTAAACACACAGTGCGGGGATATAAATCGTGTCCTAATTTGGGAGCCTCGTTATGCCCGAGGTCGCCAAGCGACAAGTTGATTTAGAGATCTTATAATGCTAAATGCCTCATTTTATTGATAAAAATAGGACGAATCCCAAAACGACACTATAATAGTAGAAGATAAAATGCCATTAATGGTCATTGGCCTTATTACATTTAAGGCAAGAGAAAATGAACCCTAACTACTTGGTCCTCGAAGGACCTTCCCAGACTCGGCATCTTTTGCTCCATCAAACAGCTTCACCAGCTCACGTAGTTCCAGTAGCAAGTAGGCTCTAGCCAAGTGTCCTCCTTCGGTTTCCCTCAGCATTCTGGTAGTTTTTGATCCTCTAGATGAACTTTCTTTATAGTTCCACTAAACCCCGCTCCAAATACCCCAGTCGCTTCTTGGCGCTGACAGCCATGTCTTTCCATTCTTCAATTAGCTTTTGATGGGCTTCTTGAATTTCTCAGTGCTCACTTTCGCATTCCCGAATCCTCTTGCGCAATTGGTTGTACTTAACCTATACTTCAGCCTTTTCGTCAATGATCCTATGATCTCGAATAGTCTCCGGTTGTCCTAACCCATTATGATCGTCTTCCAACCAGCTTGGATATTATGGAATATAACCAGCATGGTACCTGTCTGGTTGAATAGTATCTCTTCCTACGATGATTTTGCAGTGCCATATGTGTTGGGCATGGCACTTGTAAGGGCTATCGTCATCCTGAAAGTCAGCCCTGAAATGGCTTATTTTGTTGACCCTTGGTATAGCCTGCTTTCTTCCTGCCTGTCGGACTTATGACGCAGAGAGGGACGTAAGGATAAGTTCCCCTTAAACCAATGAGTATAAGAAATGGTGCATCCCGATATCGGACAATGAACTCTTCAGTAGGGAACCATTCGAACATCCATAGTACTTGGTCCTCTTTCAGATTTTCAAACAACTCTACCCACCCTTTAGCATCTTCTGGTTGAGCAAACATGTTAGGCATATAGTTCATTTTCCTTGGCTGATGGAAGGCAATATGATCATCCCAATCCCTGCGCAGAATCTCCTGTCGATATTCACCCTTTTGGAGATGCTCCATTAGTCAAAGTTAGAGTAACAAGTTGCAACCCGCAAAGTGTTTGGCCCCTTGTTGACAGTTCTCCAGGGCTCGGTATATCTCCGCAAGGATCATAGGTACTATGCTAAAAGGCCGCTCGCCAATTCCTTCCATTAAGATTTTGAGGACCATGGCTAGACTGGTATAGATCATAGCCTTCTTCATAGGAAATACTATCATCCCCAAAAAAGCAGAACATAAAGATGACGACCCTTATGTGGATATGCCCTAATAATATAAGGGTTAATTCATCCGGGTAAGTGTGGTAGGACTTGCTATGGTCGTACCTCTCGTACAGATCGTGGAAAGGAATGTAGGAATCCTTCAAGTAGGTCAAGTCTAGGTTCTTCTTTAGTCCCATAATTTGAGAAAACCCCTACCCTTGCGATTTTCTGGCATAAGCAAACCCGGAGTCTCCCAGGGGATACTAGCTAACCCTCCTATTTCCTCTAGCAAAGGTGTCATTTCCAGTTCCCCGAAGCGAAACACAGATTTGTCGCCATCCCAAAAAAGGGTTGCAGCCTCTATGATTTTGTTGTTGGGTTAGATTTCCATAAGAGAAGGCAAATTTCCCTAATATTTGTAGATGAGAGTCTGATCACTAGAGTGAAGGTCTTCCCACCAGCTTAGCAACCTTGGGTGGATGTTGGTTACCACACCGAATCTGGGGACTTCATGCCTCATTTTCTGCAAAATAAAGTGTTAGGGCCTTACCCCCTCGCCAAACTCGACTATTTAAACATCAATAATTGGTATAGGCAACACTTAGTTCTCCAAATAAATGCACAGATATGGTAGTGTCCGTTTGGGTTCCAGGGAAACATAATGGACTTTGCACAAGGCTATCGTAAAGAGTCATTACGCAGAGAACATAATTGACTCGGCTAGGTTTGACCATGATGCATGCATAATTGAATGGAGTAAGGTTTCTATGGGGTGCTAGACCAGTACCCTTGAGCGGACGACTCAAGAAGGAAAGTCATGGAACCATTTACTACACCATTGATCGACTGGTTTTATCAAAAATACGCCTTTGCCAAATTTAGGGGTGATAATATCGAAAGGGCACAACCACTCATTATAAGCATTTATATGGTATTTTGTTTGGAACGAGTGGAATATGATGTTGAATATGCAATTACAAGAATGGTCATGTTCATAAATTAATGATTATAATACTTGCTCATAATTACAACAGTATTGAAGTAAAGCGGTAAAAGAAAGCATTAAAGAAAAGAAACATAGAGCCAAGTCAGTTTTGTAGTAGAAGAGAGATGAAGACACTAAATAAAAGCAATAAAGAAGTAGTAAAGTCACAAGTAACATGAAATGGTAAAAGCCTAAATAATTTCCCCAGCAGAGTCTCCATGCTGTCACGCCCCTTTTTTATCGCAAAATCGGGTTTATGACATTTGGGCCGACAGCTCTTTTCCTTTTGGGAATTGGGTTTGAAATTTAGATGAGTTTCCACCTAATGATTAAGTGCATTAGGACACTAAGAAGAAATTTGATTTGAAAAACCAGAGATTGGGTAAAGGCTTGAAATTATCCCGAGGGGAAGTTTTTAGGCACCCCTCGAGATCTACTAGTGTGGTTCCTGGTCATGCTACAATTGTGACTTTAAGGGCAAATGACAAGTGAACAAGCAAGAGTGGCAAATAATAGATAGTTTTTACATAACGGTTGCAAGATACTGAAGTAAAAGAAGCTAAAGAAGCTGAAATTTGGAAACAAAGTAGTTTTACAAGTTCTGAAAATAACAAAGTAGAAGGGAGGGGTTTTCACATAATTGATGCAAGTAATTGAAGTAAAAGATGTTAAAGAAGTAGAAATTGTATAGCTTTTTTTATTTTAAAAATCTAAAAAATAAACAAGTAAGGGTTGGGTCCTAGGTTTATAAATAATATGGATCACCCCACACAACACCCAGTAACCGTTTATACACGTGGTGTTATCGCGTGGTCATCATATCCATATCCACCCTTTCCCACATTGTTAAGGTATTAAAACGTGAAATAGTATCGTTACTTATTGCATTCGATTACTCGTCCCAATCCTATTAGTCCCAGAGGCATTTGGGACTACTAGTCCTAAAGGGAAAGAGATCGGGGCTTTTCAGTGTTTAAAAGGATAAAATTCTAATGGGACAAAAAACACATAAAGCAGTTATGTGAAACACATAGCAGTTAAAAAGGCTCAAGCAAGCCTCCTCAAAAAAAAGCAAATTATCTAGCCTTATTGAATCAAAGCCTGTTTTTTTT
>MU759425.1:256442-319006 GCA_026770625.1 Nicotiana glauca | reverse complement strand
CTCATCTCATTTATTTTAAAAGGTCAAGCCTATAGTGTACTACATTTTCTACTATTGTTTTCGCCTTACCAAAGTAGCAAATAATATCGCCTAGTATTAGTTTGTATTTTTATTTCATTTACGTCCAGGCCTTCATGTGTTTTGGGCCTTGAAATCAGTCCCGCAAAGAAAAAAGCACTGATGTGCTAAAGGCTTATTCGAGCCCAGTTCATATACATTGCTACTGGATCTGGGCCTTTTTGCCTGATCAGGCCCAGGTTACATAATGCGAGTCCAAAACAGGCACAAATATTATCACTGAACTAATAATGGATTTACACAGTTATTTTAACTACACAGTCAGAAATTTAACCAAGGCGATAACACTGATTTCTTATTTTTAATTTTACTGTTTTACTCATTCAAATTAACTACGTCTGATTTGCATATTACTATCATTATAAACTGATTTCTACTATATTTATCAATTGAAATGTTGCATATTCAAATACAGAGCTGAATTACTACTTTATTCCATTGGAAATATTAAACTAAACTACCGAAAATATATTTGAATTGAAGTACAGATTTGTTCATACTAAAACAGTCATTTTATATTCATTATTGAAGACCTATTACAATTCTTCTTCATAGCGTGAATTAATCTGAAGCGTAACTAACAAAAACTTGAATCTGAACTTATGCTTTTACTTATTAAAGCTGACTAATATAAACTAAGGATGACAAACGAATTTTAAAAAAAATTTCATTTCATTTATCTGAAATCTCAATCAAAACAGACTTTAACATTTTTTGTTTTAAATTTTTTCTAATCTCTAATCTAATGTGATTGTTTTTCTGTTATTCTACTTCACAGGTGATGTTCTACGTGATATTTAGACTAAACTACTAAAAAAAAATTCGGTGATATGAATCCACAGTCCAATTATACATATGATTTCACCAAACAAATACATATGAATCTATCTAATTCTGCAGCTACAAAATAAACAGAATTGAAAAGAAAACTCATAAAAGCAGTCGAACATTTTTATAGCTTCAAATTTGCGACTACATCTTCGAATGTCAGAGGTGTACCTGGAAATATGAAATGAATCTGATAAGTCTAAAGCAAATAAGAAGAGGAAGATCAGCAATAACAGGACTCCAGCAACAATGAACCAGCAGATTCACAGCAATACACAGTAACCAGATTTGATCACAAAGAAAACCTCTGAATAACCAAACAACTTCCCAGATAATAACCACAGCAATATACAGCTTCAGCAACCAATATCCAGATCAAATAAGCATGAATCAACAGTCGAAATACCAAAAACTCAGGAGAATTTCGACTTAAACTTGAGCCAGAATCAATGGAACAGTAGTATTATTAGAGAATTTCCTAAAGATGAACTATGAAATTTGAATTTTCAGAGATTAGAAAGGTTTTCAGAATATTAGACCTTCCAAACTTTTTTCAGAACCCCCCTCAAATGTGGCCTAATGAGGCCTATTTATAGAACAAAATGGGAGGGAATTTTGAAATTAATATTCTAATTTTCCCACCCCTCATCTTATCATTTATTTTCAGATCACTACACTTAGTTTAATCGTAAATGCACTAGAACCCCTTCTAGAAGGTTCTAGTGGCATCTACACTATTCTAATACCCTTAATTGTCTAAGTTACCCTCACTTGCTTTCAATTTTCACTTAATTACCCTTTTATTATGCCCAGAATACCCCTTGCCCCTTATCTAATTACCCGTGAACCAGGCAGCATTACCAAATGTACCCTTAACCCCTTAGGTTTATTACAGTATACCAATTAATCCTCCCTATTTAGCCCTGCCTTTTCCTTTTATTTACCCTTTTAACCCCTTTATCAATCAGAAACTAAAAGTCAAAGTCAAAATCGACTTACAAAAATAGCCAAACAATAGACAGTTTCACAGATAAACATCAAATTAGATCTAAGTAATCAATTAACGAGATTCAAGGGAACAAATTAATCAGAGGTAGAATCTAATCAACAGAAGACTTAATTACTAATTTCAATTTTATCAAGTAAAACCCTAGAAATCTAAGTGTGGCTATTATGAACGATACTCATACAATTTGACTAAGACCCTTATCAGAGAAGAAAGATTATAGCCATGCGATTCACAAAATAAGAAAGATCAGAAGCAAAGAGATTATAGCCATACAAATAAGAAAGATCAAGAAGCACAGAGATTATAGCCATACAAATAAGAAGATCAAGAAACACAGAGTTCGAACTACTTAGCTTTTTTTTTCCTCTCTTTTCTTTTCTTTCTTTTTTCTGTTTTCTTTTTCTTCATTTTTCTTCACTTTTCTTGATTATCCGGAATTTTGGAAGTTCAGGAGACTATTTCTTGGATTTTTATTTCTCAGGCAGACTCATCGAGTTTTTTTTTTTGTGAAAAAGACTCTTGGCAAGGGAAACTGGGTGTTATGGGGTTAAACAGGGTGGTTTTGGAATAAGGGTGTTCGCCGGAGTAGGGTTCCGGCGACACATTTTGCAAGATTCGAGGACTTCCAGGCTTATTCGAGGGAAGCCCCCTAGATGGGGTTAAAGAGGAGGCAGAGGTGGTTGTGGGGTGTTAAGGATGGACCTAGGTTCATAGGTGGTGGTCGCCGGAGTAGGGTTCCGGCGACACCTTTTGGGTTATTCGAAGGTTTCCAAGGGTTTTCAGGGGAAACTGATGGGGTAGGGTGAAAGAGGGGACGGAGGAGGCCAAAGGGTGTTCATGGTGGTTTGAACAGAGGTGGTGGTGAACCACCGCCGGTAGGTTTCCGGCGATGGTGGAGAGGATATTAAGGCGGCTAGGGTTTCTTCTTAGAGACGAAGGGTGTAAATGAACTGATATGTATAACATTTGCGTATTTAAAAACCTTGAATGATCTGAGACCGTTGGATCAGATGAACCAACGGCTCAGATTCAATTGGCCTATGAACGACGTCGTTTTAATTAAGTGGTCATTTAATCATGACCCTTGGATTGATGTTATTAACGGCTCAGATTAATTTAAATATGCGACGTCGTTTTGTTTATTAAACAACCGTTACTTTGGACCGTTTGATCAAAACTTCAACTGTCCAGATTCATTATTCATAAAAGGTGTCATTTGGGTTTGTATAGGCAGATCGGGCTTGTTTCTTTTGGGCCTGGTCAGTGTATTGGGCTACTAATTTCCCTTTTTGTACCTAGTCCAATATTTGTATTGTATTATTATTTTGCATTATATTTTCTTTGTATTTTTGTATTTTTGTATTTATTTCTTTTCTATATTTTTTGTATTATACTCTTGTATTTATTTTCTTTTTCTATTTTCCTTGTATTTTCTTTTTTTGCTATTTTCTGATTTTTTACTAAAATTAAGAAAAAGTAATTAATTCCTATTTTTTAGTATTTTCTAAGCAAATAGGTGTGTATTTTGATTTTCTTTGATTTATTTCCAAAAATTAGAAAAATTCTGGTATTTCCACCTATTTTATGCATTATTATTAAGCAAACAATTATCAACAAATTGTCACAAAAATTCAAAAAAAATTATTTTGCATATATTTTGGAATAATTTGCTTAGGGCAAAAATCACGTGCTCACAGGCATCACAAGACTTGCTATCCAACTAAGCAAGGCATCATCAATAATTTCAAATCATAGGGAAGATACTACACATGCCAAAGCCTAAATATGCTACAATCAAACAAGTCAAGGGCGCCTAGGTTCATCATTCTTCCTCCATTTATTCCCTAAATTCTAATCTACTCTAAAAATAAAATAAAAAGAATAATATTACCCGGTTCAAACTATATCCCATAGAAAAGAACCGTTGCACAAAAAAAACCATGGGGGATTATTGCTACCTAAAGGAAACTAAAAGACATATTTTTGTATTTTTTTTCTATTTTTCACCCTTTTTTATTTTTTTATTGGACCTTAATCCCTCAAGAAAGCTGTCCACAAAATCCATCGTCAAGAAAAGTCCAAATTTTTTGATTTTTTTTTACTACACTAAGAACGAGCACTATAACTTATCTAACATAGCACAAAAAATCACCCAGACAATCTCCTCACCCCACACTTAAAATTATGCAATGTCCTCAATGCACACTAAAAATAACTAGAGGGTAAAAGAGACTCCCTGGTAAAGCTGGGTTGCCTCCCAACAAGCGCCTAATTTAAAGTCGTGGCACGACTTGAACCAATTTTTGTCTCCACCTTGAACTTATGAATTGTACCCCTAACATGGCATCCAGTCTGTGACTATGCACCTTTGGTGGGGCTACAAAAATAACCAGGCCAAGTAATAAAATTTTCACTCTGTACTTCTCACCCTTTAGATGAGGAATGTAATTTTTGTTTTTTGGCACAACAAATTCAAGAATATAGGCGCTCTCATCCTCACTCTTTGACCCCTTCATTGGCTCAGATGGCTTATTACTATCTTACTATCTAAACACAATGTGGAAAAATGATTAGAATGAGGTCTAATGCGCTCTAACTCATGAATTTTTCTACTATTTGTATCCCCATATTTACACACACTCAAGTCCCCCAAAGTAATGTTATCTACTATTGAAAAATAATTGGTCATTGGTCAGAGTGTCCATATTGAAAAGTTTGAGATAACACCTTTGGTACTTAATGCTATCAACTTTGGAGTTAGATAGCTCAATTGTGCGGCCAAACGCATACGCAAGTATACGCGGTCGTCAAGTAATAAAGTGACTAAAAATCGGATGTCGAACCCACGAGGACTTGTGATTAACTATTAACTAAATAAGACTATCCTAATTATCTATACAATAATTACACCTAGAAGTATTTGATTCTAAACTAATTAAAATAAATAAAAACAAATAATGAACTTTGGACAGAGAGTGAGCAGATTTTTATGATATCAATGTAATGAAAACGATCTAGGGTTATTGGATATCTAACATTCATATTGTATTCTTCAATTGGATTGACTAACTAATTTATCTAGTTTATTGGTTGACAGGGTTAATATTGCTCATAAGAATCTGTAGAGTTCTTACTCGCCTATTCAAGATAACCTAACGCCTATATGTCTAATGGAATTAGAATCAACAAGAACGCATTTATAATTCCTGTAAATCAACCAAGCAAGACAATTAGGTATATGTCTATCCTAACCGCGAATCCGTTCCCCGATGCCAAGGTTCAAGAACTTGCTTTATTCAATCCTATATGTAATCTAGAATTCCCACTTTCGAGTTCAATTCTAGATTCGTAAATAGTATTCAATTGGTGATCAAGCAATCAAATAATTAAGTGCAAGATTGAATAAATAAACCAATATGATAAACTAAGAAATCAAAATCAATATCCGAATAACAATAGTCATGAAAGAACCACAATCCTAGAACGTGAAGTTTAGCTCCACATAGACATGGTAGCAAAACAACAAATCATACAAAGAAACATAAAAAGACTAAGTTGGCGGAAGAAAAGATGAAACCCGACCTCCACGGCGGCTCTATGCTTGTGTTTTTCTCTCAAAAACGTCCTCCTCCCCTCAAAATACCATTTTTCCATGTATATATACCAAGTAGGGTTGGGCCCAAACAATTATACCTTCTCCAATATGAAAAAAGGACAATTTTCCCGGGTTTGACTAGCGCGATCGCACTAGTGGTCCAGTGTTCTGTCTGACGAGCGCGACCTGAGCGCGATTGCGCTATTGACGCGCATTTTTTACCTTGTTCCATTTTGAATTTGGAAAAACATAAAACATGAATGTTGTATACCGTAGAGTTAGCTTTCCAACCATATATTGTGGAGCCCAAATAGAGTTTGTAGAAAAAATTTATATCTGTTTTACTAGACAGTGCGCAATATCCCTACTAGAGTCTTCGTTTATTCTAACTATCATTCGTTGACCCCCAAACACGATCCCGGCTTAATTCTTTGAACTTTTACTCAAAATTTAAAGTCTAAGTCACTTGAATTCATTCTATAACATCTATATATCTCGGAATCACTCCTGCAAGGCATAAAACACACCGTTAGTGCAAAATACTAGCGATTAAAGCAAAAACTCAACTAAAGTGCAGTAAATTAGAGTGTAATAATCGACCAAAATACGTAATTATAGCCTATCATCACTTATTTTACGCCAAAATATTGTGGTATTGTGATAATTAAGAGACAAAGTAATGCAAGAAACATATCTTGCATATAATTTTGACCATGACCATAATGGTATAACTTTCTCCTTAAAAGAGATATTCACCATATGGATGTTGATGAATACGTGGTACCACAAATTAATTGAGAGCTCTGGAAGATCCAATTATTACTATTTTGGAGAAACACAATTGATTACCAATGCGGTATTGTGTTGTAGTAAGTCTCAAAGAAACTTATTCAGTTTCCAAGGTATACGCGAAAGCGGTTGATTATATTGAGACTATAAATAAAGGAAAGATTTAATATATTCTATTACTACAACTTGTAGTTGGGTAATATGCATGTGAAAAGCTACCCGCTTTATTCTCCAATTTGTACTACACAAATAAAAGAATACCATACGAAAGTGGATGTTTATTGATATAAAAATTCATATCATAATAAACTTGGAGTTTATTGATAATTGCACACGTCATGGTTTAAATATGAAGTTTATCAATATTGATAATTTATTCAGTTGGCATAATTGGTTTACCCATATCAATTTAAATATGATGTGCAAAAATAAAAGAGAATTCACATGGGTAAATATTAAAGAACTTGAAAGTTCTTTACGAATTCTCTTATGTTGCTATTCTCATTAATTAATATACCAACTAAAATTGGGATTGAATACCATGAATATTGAAAATATCAAAGTTGAATACGGGCCTATTCACATGTATACCACATAAGATGCATCTATGAGATGGTTACATGTGCAATTATTAGTAACCCGCAACCGAGTGTTTGCGAGGTAACTTGCTCAATAATTTAATTTCGAGCATAATTTCCAGATTTTCTATTCAAGAAGTTCATCTTGATAATTTGGTTTACATCACAGTTGGTTTAGCAAAATGATTTATTAAGTGCCTCTACTTAATAGCTAAACAATTGCTTATGAGAACAAAGTTACCTATATCAATTTGATATACGTTATATACCAAAGTATATTATTTTCTCCCCTCACAAGTGGTTCAGGGTCAGGAACCAAATAATTCTAGTTTATTATTATTGATATGCGGTGTATATTTTAATTATCACCATAACGCACAAATGTGGATTCTCAAAGTTGAGGTAACAAGTTAGTTTTTTTAACATGAGGGGGAGACACGATAAACTGTTGAGAAATGTTACGTGGAATGAATTATCATTTGTACATTTAGATCCTCAAATAAGATACTATGGACTTGAAGTTCATAAAAAGGGTAATTCATCTTCAATATATTGCAAAGCATGCCAGACGCATTTGCTGATCCAAAGAAAGTAACTATATTTTTATTGCAAATGCTCCTATTAAGTCCTAGAAGGACAAAGTCTATGGTAAGCTTAAAGCGTATAGACAAATGGTTTCAAATAAACTTCTTGATATAGAAGATGAGCAAATGATCAAAATGATAATAATAAAGGAGTCAAGTGATCTAGAAGATCACATGACATAACACTTCATAAAATCTCAAGAGAAATTCAGGTACCTGAAAATATGAATGAAGAGATCTCTATGTTATGTCTATATGAAAATAAGAAGGTTGGAAACGATATAAAATATTTGTCGACGACATCGATAATATCCCTAAATATATATGAGGACCTTAAGTCTGGAGAAGCAATTTAAGTAGAATTTGGTTTATTATGAACGACATAAAGTCAATGGTATATCCGATCAGTTTTCGATATCTTATATGTCTAGCATGACATGAAAACTTGATATGCATCTATGCCTATTATATGGCTTATATGACTTAACTTATATGACAATCCATGAAGGATTTAAGTTGCTTGAAGCGTATACAATTCTTGAACTTGAAGTACTACTTCCTCAATGCAATTTATGCACAAATGTATCTTGCTATAACTATAAGCATGATAATTTGATAGAGAGAATACCTCCATAGAGATATTGAAGATCCATTCTATGATATTTATGAAGACATTATATCTCTATCAAGAATGATGATTTCAAGGTGCAATATATTCATTCAAGTTAATATGGTTGATTGTGTATCAAGTCTCTACCAACGATATTTTGAAGATGGTGCACAAGATTGGAATGCAAAGGCTCAAGTATGTGAATTGATGCTCTCATCAGGAGGAGTTAATATGCGTTGCGCTCTTTTTTCCTTACAAGGTTTTGTCCCACTGGATTTTCATTACAAGATTTTTAATGAGGCAACCAAAAGGCGCATTTCTAAACATGTGTACTCTTTTTTCTTAATTTTTTTCCCACTAGGTTTTATTTTAGTTAAGATTTTAATGAGACATATTTTCTATTGAATAGACATTCAAGGGGAAGTGTTATAAATAGAGTTCTATTTATGGTGAATGTCTATATTTAGAAAGATTCTGGGGTTTATTACTTGGTGGCTAAGTCACCATCTCCCTATAAATAGAGGTTCTATTCCATTATAATTCATCCCAAAATCAATAAGAACTCTCTCTCTTTACTTTTGTCTGCAATGTTCTTCTTTCTCTTTTATTGTTTCATTACATTAATGTAACTTAGTTAGGTTTAGTTTTTAAAAGAAAGATAAGAATAACCAAAATACTGAATTATTAGTTGTGATGATAATTTAATGTTTGATTTTAACTTGGACTCCACAAAGACTCAGTATCAAAAGCAAATATACATGTACGACTCTAGTGGTGAAGAAATTCGGGATTGAATAGAATTTTATTACATACACGTATAATTGCTCATTTTTCGGGTAAGTATTAATTGTCATATTACATTAATAATTGTTCTGGTTGAAGTAAAATAGAATTGTTACATACATTAATGTTTAATTCTAACTCGGGCTTGACAAAAACTAATAACATCTAAATTTAGTTGCAATTACAATTTTATCCAACAATTTTTTTAAGGATAAAAAAGGCGAACGATATTTTGCTAAAAGCCTATGTACTTTTAGTATAGTATTGATTGATAGATAGATATAGATCTATAGAATTATTGTCATTTAATAGAAACATTGTGTAAAAAATAGTAATATTTTTAACCGCATTAATATTCAGAACATATTTAGTTGAACTATAAAATAGAACTTAAAAGGGTAAAAATCTAACTGCGTAAACTTTAATTTGCTTTCATTCATCAAATTAATGTTAGGGGGCATGTTTTTGCTCCCTTACTTGGTATAGTTCATCATGCTTGTATCACTCTATCATTGTTCTTAGCTGAATACGGCTGATTTTAGAAAGACTTATAAAAATAGGAGTATGTCATTTAGTTATTTTTACTATGAATTTCGAAAAGACTTGTACATATAAAAAGTCTCTTGTACATAAAAAAACTTATCTATTACATACTCGATTTAAGGTATAAAACTTCTTCAACGACGAAGGTATAACAAAACTTTATTGCATTTAAGAACCTTTGAATTCTAAATAATCAGTATATATAAGCTTTTAGGCTTTGAAGATCAATCATTTAATTATGGTTGGTTTAGTCAAAACTTTAACCTTTTTATTTAGGTTTTTTCCTTTGTATTTCAGCACATAATGAATAAATTTTTATCAGTATTTATAAAATCATACAAGAAAATAAAACAAATCACAAAATACGAATTATGGGGTCTGAGATAAAGGTTATGACTTGAAGTAAAACAGTTATTTTACCCTTTGTCCACTTCACCTTTTTTTTCCTTTTTTTATAATTCATATCTCCTCGCACGTATGCACACAAACTTCTTTTCCCTTTACATTCTTTTCGTAACTGAATCTAATTCCCTTAAACCAATGATTATGGTGTGGAAATAATAACTCAGAAGTACAAGCTATAATTCTTCTGTTGAAGTCATGGCTTGATTTCAATTCTGTTGTATAAATGCATGTAATAAGACTTGGACTATACTCCAAAAAAGAATACAAAACAAAGAAAAAGCTTTCCTATGTGCTAGAGAAAACCAGGGTTCCGACTTCTCTCCTAGGTTTCTAGAAAACCATTTATACATTGATTATTTGCAAGTTGATCGTCAGAAAGTTATGAGTCAATTATTTCGTTATTTCTTCTTATGGTATGGCCCAAAATATTTCAACGCGATACCATTATTTTCCCTTATTTCATGCCCGTAATGTTAAATCAATTGATTCAAGACGAATGCGATCTTTTTAAATATCTTTTTCTAAACATATTTATACATAATTCAAGACAAAATTAATATTTTCCGTGTGTAAACTTTAATTATGCGTTTGGCAGAACCCATTAATTTTGGTCCAAAATTCTACATAAATATTAATAAACTCATTAAATATTTTTAAAAATTATATTCAAAACCCAATATTAGAACTTGTGATCATTATCTTAAAATTTAGAACCTATAAATTTTAAATTCTGGATCCGTGTTTTTGAGTATAATCGTTCAACCTCACTAGCTCCTTCCAGCCCCCGTGTCTGACCCTAATACAATAATCGTAATAAAAGAAAATGATATTTGTTTTAATTATTGGAACCAGACAGTGAAACATGGGAAGGGATTTAAAAATTGCATGCTCCCTGCATGCACAATTTGTATAGAGAAAGTAAAAGGGAAAAATTATACGCATATCAAACTGGATTTTCTTCTTTTCTTGGTCCCACATTGTTATTAGTAATTAATACTCCCATTATTATTTTCTTGTAATCTTTTTTTCTTTTTTACAACTTGTGAGTGGAAATCACTCCAAAAATACCTTTTATAAGATGATGTTATCAAATCAATTGAAACAGTGATCATATATATATTTATTTATTTTCTTTCTTTAAGTTCTTTCATGATTTACTTCATCACTAGGAACTTGTCCGTAGGAAACAAGCAAGAGTTCATTTTAATCAATTTTGCCTCTCAAAGCATAAAATATATATGTAGACTTAGAGATGTATATATAATGTGTATGTTTATGGGAGGTGATGATAGGTTATAATTAGATATTTTAGTCTTTTATTACGCTATAATTTATTGTACTTTAATTGAGTTTGAACTTTAATTGCTAGTGTTTTGAACTAAATGTGTGTTTTATGCCTTGTAGGAGTGATTCTGATCTATGTAGATGTTATGGAATGAATTCAAGTTATTCTGGGGCTTTGAAGTCTGAGTAAAAGCCCAATGATTAAGTTGGGATCGTGTTCGGGGATCAACGGATGATAGTGCACTTTAAGAACAAAACGAAGAATCGAGTAGGCATACTGTGCATTGTCCAGTAAAATGCACATAATTTTTTGCTCAGAAATCCGTTGGGCTCCACAATACATATTTGGAAAGCTATTTAAAAGTTTTAATATTTCCACTGTGGCGCCGCATGGGGCGCCGCAAAGCACGCCGTGGCTATGTAAATTGATGTTGCCCTCAAATTGCATCCTCTCTGAAGTTCCCCACAAGCCCACCACGTAGCGCGTAGTCCCATGCGGTGCGCCTGTGCAAATTTTACAGAGCCAGAGTCTTATTTCGCAAGAAAAGGTGTTTCATCTAGGCCCAACCCAACTTGGTATAAATTCATGTAAGGTGGTTATTTTGAGGACTTTTGACACACTTTGGACCTAAGGAGGCAAGAATACATTAGGAGCAAGGCGGAGAATTCTTCTACGAATTTTTCACTTCCTTCTTCCTATTACCATTGTTGGTTATAAATTCTAGTATTATAGTTATGCATACTATTATGAATAGCTGATTTGTTATCCAGAGTTTTGATAGAACCTTTTGTAGGATTAATTCTTGTTATGTTTTTATATAATTGAGCCATTTAATTTCTCTATTTGTTCAACTATGTGTTTATTGTTGTTGATTGAAAGGCCATCAATTGACTGTGTCTATTTAGCATGTATTGCTTGGTAAAGATACATATTTAGGTAGTTATTGAACAACATCACTCTTAACGTATGTGAGGAATCAATATGAAGGGTTTAAAGGTGGGATTAGGAATAACGAAACCTTGGTGCGATCTTAGTGAGCGAAAAACTAGTGCTAGCATCGTTCAGAAGAATATGTCTAGTAAATTGTGAAAGTTACTCGGAAGAGAATTATGACACCTGAAATACTCACGATCGGTACAGAATACGTAGGCAAAATTATAGAAGGCATAGTGGGAAGGATTCCGACAATTGGGAAAATCATAACTCTAGACCTCCTTAGTCTTGTCTCAATTTCATCTTTGTTAGTTGATACTTTTATTGCTTTATAATAGATGTTAGTTAATTAGTTAGAAATTAATATTATAATCTCTATAATTAGAAAATTATTTGGACTTGTGTTACTTTACAATATTGAACAACTGTAGCCAAGCCTTAGTTCTTTGTGGGATTTGACTCCGCACTTGTAAACTGGATTATATTTGCAACGACCGCTTAGTTTTTTTTATAAGCCATAGTTGGGCGTGATCAAATTTTGGCACTATTGTCGGTGAACTAACGGTGTAGCCGTAGGTGTACATATTGCTCGGTTTCAAGTTTTAACATTTATTTTTATTTTTTGTACTTGATTTTTTATTTATTTTTGTTTTACTTGTTGATTTTAAAAACATGTCATCTTGGAATTATGAGAGTTTTGATGTTTGTAATTCTACTTTTAATCCTCTTTATGCATATTGTGGAGAAAACCACCCATAGCAAAATTGTCAAAATATCCGAGAGCGAGTTTTGTGCACCAACTCAATCTTATGTGTGGAATGTGTGTGATATGTGTTGTGGTCAAAATAGTCACTTTCAGGGTTGTGCTTATATTTCC
Organism: Nicotiana glauca; assembly: GCA_026770625.1. NCBI lineage: Eukaryota > Viridiplantae > Streptophyta > Magnoliopsida > Solanales > Solanaceae > Nicotiana > Nicotiana glauca. Next base: position 306,109 of record MU759425.1, on the reverse strand, counting down.
TATCTTCCGCCAATCCCTTACTTTGATGGTTCTTCTTTTTCTTGTGAAGTTAATATGAACAAAGAACCCAATGATGATGACCTAAAAGAGATCAAGGATATTCTAAGGTGCCTTGTGGAATAAAATAACGAGAAACAGCTGCACATACAAAGGCAAGATGCTGCTATTCGCAATCTGGAGGCAAAAGTGAGTCAACTAGTTGAAGCATTTAACGCTCAACAAGCCAATATTGTGGATAGTAGCCAAGAAAAGTATGAATTAGATACTGAAATTGAGGTTCTAATGGAAGAGGTCAGAGTAGAAAACCAACAATCTAACCAACTAGAATTTGAGGATACCGATGTTGAAGAAGTAATACTAGGGTCAACCAGGGACGTTGAAGATACAAATATAGTTGACTCTAGTGTGATTGGTATTGAGGAGGTTAAAAATCTTGAAGTTCACGTATTTGAGCGCGTTAGACCTTATTTCAATCACTTCTCTACATTATGTTCAGATGGTGAAATGAAAATTGATTTGTATAAGACAATGCAAGTGTCAAAAGGAAGAGGTAGATGAGCCCTATATTTTGAAAATTTCAAGGTCGTCTAGAAAAAATGACACTCCTCGGTTGAAAGCCAAAAATTTCATAAAGTACCATTTAATTTTTGGTTTGCAGCAATTTGTATCGCCCTAAGAGCATGATCAGAGAGAAATATCAAAACTTGGGGTCTAATTCGTAAGTTCGAAGTGGAGGCAGAAAGTGATTCGCATCGTGCCGCGATGTTAAATCAAGCGCTTGTTGGGAGGCAACCTAGCTTTACTATGTTCTTTCATTTTTTTATTATTTTAATTGTATTATGTTTGTCGTGCCGATTTTTAATTTTTTAGGAGCATGGAAAACAAAGCTATTGGAAGGATGCAACAACAAACCATATGGTTGGAACTAAGTGTGAGGTACCCGCACGAAGGATCAGGCCTGGGAGAAGTCTGAGTACCCCATGAGCTGCTAGTGCTTCGGCCTTTGGCCTATCTAGGAGTTTCTTTTATCCTCTTGTTAGTTATGATGTGCATTGGGAACAATGCATAATTTTAAATGTGGGGCGAGAAGATTGTCTAACTGACTTTCTATGTACTTTAGCCATGTTAGTTTAATTGAATAATACTTTTAAAAAAAAAAACTATTTGGACTTTTCTCGACGATGGATCTATTAGACAATTTTTCCGAGGGATTTTAGTCTAAAGGAAAAAGACAAAAAGATTTTTTTTTGTTAGGTAGTGTAGCAATTACCCCTTGATTTTTCTTTATGCCGCGGTTCTTTTTTAAGGGTTTTATTTGAACCGGGTGTAGCTAGTTTTATTTTTCTTAGGAATATGAGTCATTATGCTGTATTTTGAATTGAAACAATATCTCTTGAATTTGTTATGCCTTAATAAATAGTGAGTACTTTGGCTGTGACACTTAGGCTCAGTTTTTGACTCTTGTGGAAGTACCTCAAATTGTATGATCTTAACTTTGCTTAACTATTTTGACTAGAGTGTCTTGATGAGTCCAATCCTGAGTTATGTGCCATATATGTGTAAGGTTTTGTGTTATTCAGTGTGTTGCATTTGATTTCTAGAACTTGTCCCGTGTGTTTGTAAAGCGAAATAGTAGTTTTGTTCATTCATGAAAGTGATATAATTGTTTCTTCGTTGAGACATATATATAGTTTACCTGTCTAATTGTTATGTATCGTAGCTAACCCCTTTGAGCATGTAATCATATTTTTTTGGCAACCACATTACAAGTCTTACCCAATTATTTGAATTAACCATCTATTTGAACCTTTTCACCTCTCATGAGCACTTGAATTTTTATGACTTTGTAAAAGTTAAAGTGTGGGGTGGTTGGTTTGGCTTTTGAGTGGAACTAATGAAATAAATAGAAATGTGCACTGTTTTGAAAAAGTATAAGCAACTTGAATTGAAAAATAATGGGAAAAAATAGTTGTGTTGTTGTGAAAATTATTCTTTGACAGTGGTGACTCTTGATGTAATTGTGCTTAAAGAAGTAGGGAGTTAATATATATTGATGTGAAGGTGGAATTATGGTTTGACATAAGTGTGGTATTTTAAATGTTAAAGTGCATGTATTAAAGTGTTTAGGGAGGTATAGTCACTCTTATATCTAAATGTATCCTATCAGTCCCGCAGCCTGCATTACCACCAAATAATGTTCTACTTGATCCTAGACAAAAAGAGATCGATTAGTAGAGTAATACACTACGGGCAAGTCTATGGTGCATCTTTTAAGGCATATGAATGTTATTTTTGAAAATGAGTAAATTCTTTCTATCTTGAGTCTCTAAGTGTTCTTAAATTTTATTGTGTGTAACTACTCTCTTTTGTTGTGTGATGGCATTTAACTCATGAAGGAAAGGTAATGTCAGTGGCCTCTATGTTAGAGTAAGTGGGTGAATTGTGAATAATACGTGGTACCTGTCAAGTCTTGAGGTGAAGATGTTACGCTTATATGCTTAGTCTATTTTAAATATTCTTGGTGTGATGAGTTAGGGGAATTGTTTAAAAAGGTCGTATCTCTATAAAAAAAAATATAGTTTGATTTCTCGAGGACGAGCAATGATTTAAGTGTAGGGTATTGATGATAGGCTATAATTACGTATTTTAGTTAATTACACTTTAATTTACTTCTCTTTAATTGAGTTCCAACTTTAATCGCTAGCGTTTTGGACTAAATATGTGCCTAATGCCTTGTAGGATTGATTCCGATGTATCTAGATGCTATAGAATGAATTCAAGTTATCCTGGAGCATTGAAGTATGAAGTAAAAGTCCAAGGATTAAGTTGGGATCGTGTTCAGCGATCAACAGTGATAGTGCACTTTAAGAACAAAATAAAGAATCGAGCAGGCATACTGCGCAATGTCCAATAAAATGCACGTAACTTCTCACCCAGAAATCCTTTTGGCTCCACAATATATAGTTGGAAAGATATTTAAAAGGGATACAACTTTCATGTTTTATATTTTTTCTACATTTCAATCGCCGCACCACAACTGTGTAAATTGTTGATGCCCTCAAATTTCATGCTCTCTGAAGTTTCCCACAAGCACTCCATGTGGCCCGTCGCCCCATGTGGCGCACCTGTGAAAATTTTACAGAGCCAGAGTCTTATTTCGCAAGAAAAAGGTGTTTCATCTAGGCCCGACCCTACTTGGTATAAATTCATGTAAAGAGGCTATTTTGAGGACTTTTGACACACTTTGGACCTAAGGAGGTAAGAATACATTAGGAGCAAGGCGGAGAATACTTCTACGAATTTTTCACTTCCTTCTTCCTATTACCATTGTTGGTTATAAGTTCTAGTATTATAGTTATGCATACTATTACGAATAGCTAATTTGTTATCCAGAGTTTTGATAGAACCTTTTGTAGGATTAATTCTTGTTATGTTTTTATATAATTGAGCCATTTGATTTCTCTATTTGTTCAACTATATGTGTTTATTGTTGTTGATTGAAAGGCCATCAATTGACTGTTTCTATTTAGCATGTATTGCTTGGTAAAAGATACATATTTAGGTAGTTGTTCAACAACATCACTCCTGACGTATGTGAGGAATCAATACAAAGGGTTTAAAGGTGGGATTAGGAATAACGAAACCTAGGTGGGATCTTAATGAGCGGTAAACTAGTGCCGGCTAGCATTGTTTGAATGAATATGTCTAGTAAATTGTGGTAGTTAATCGGAAGAGAATTATGACACCCGAAGTACTCATGATCAGTAGAGAATCTTAGGCAAAATTATAGAAGGCATAGTGGGAAGGATTCCGGCAATTGGAGAAATCGCAACTCTAGACCGCCTTAATCTTGTCTCAAATTTCATCCTTGTTAGTTGATAGTTTTATTTCTTTATAATAGATGTTAGTTAATTAGTTAGAAATAAATATTATAATCTCTATAATTAGGAAATTATTTGGACTTTTGTTTCTTATTAATATTGAACAATTGTAGCTTAAACCTTAGTTCTCTATGGGATTCGTTTACAAATTTGTAAACTGAATCATATTTGTAACGACAACTTAGTCCTTTTTATAAGATATAATTGGGCGTGATAAGTAAGTTATTTAGTGAAAGAAGCTTTTGCTAAGTTAGTCTTAATATATTCTATATAGTCTTATGATTTGATATTATTCGTTTTAGCTATGGATGTACTTTTTTTCGTAACAGGTTTCACACACTTAAAGAGAATCCTATACAAGAGTTATGATTATCTCTATGCTATCCCTTTCATTTTTTCCTGTTATTCTAATGTCATAGGGCACTCTAGCTTTTCCTAATTTTACATTATTTTGTGTAAAATAAATAGTTAGTTAAGATGAAGATCAATAAAAAGCCGGACCATTTAAAAAAGTATCAGCATATCCTTTTGGTTTCAAAAATTATGCGTAACCCGTCATGTTTGAGGCACGCGTTATATATATTTGCTTTGTTCTATTTTATATTGCATAATTGATATTCGTGCTAATATTTCTTTGATGAAAAATTTTTCAACATATTTTTGAATACATGTAACGTTATACTAGGGGTGTGCATTTGAATCGGTTTATCGATAAATCGAATCGATTATTTGTTATCGGTTCATCGATAAACGAAATCGAAAAAATCGAAACCTTATTGAAACGATAACGATAAGCATATGTACAAATCGATAATCGATAAGTAATTATCGATAAGGGTCAAAATCGAATCGATAAATCGAATGCACACCCCTAATTATTTCATCTACCACATTTAAGGAATGATCATATTTAAAGCTGAAGGGAATGAAGTTCAAATTAATGGAAAATAGAATTAGCAGTGATGATGTATTTTTATTTTTTTTAATACCGTTGGAGTGTTGGTGGCATATATTTGATCCCTTACTTTAGTTTCGTTGCATATGTCTATTGACACAATTTTTATGTTATAAACGGTGTTCGTCTTATTTTAGCTTCTTTTTATAAACGGTGTTCGTCTTNGAAACGTTATTGAAACGATAACGATAAGCATATGTACAAATCGATAATCGATAAGTAATTATCGATAAGAGTCAAAATTGAATCGATAAATCGAATGCACACCCTACTTTATACAAGTAGTGGCTAATAAGATTTTATAGCTTTCAAGTATAGAAACTTTATTAAAGTCAAAGGAAAAATCAATGCCTGAAATCAAATGGAAAATTAATAAAAAATTTCCTCTAACACTGCTCCATCATTTATTTAATTTTGAATGAAGGGGATAGATTTAGTTTAATTAAGACGTCGAATCGATGCAGCCGTGGACACGTTCTCTTGTATCCAGTACTCATGCATGTACGTATTACGTACATATAGATTATTGAGCAATTAATGTCAAGAACTCATTAAGCATCCTTTAATTAATTTATCATAAGATTAGCATTAAAAAATAATATCATACTATATATACTAGGAGTATTCAAGGAAACACCTTACTAAGTTAGTACTGAAGATGAGTCAAATCCAACAGATTAGCCAGTTGGCTATGTTGGGTTAACCCAATTATTTTATACGTAATAGCACTAATTAGTCATGCTCTATGTTTGTCCATACTCCATAATTTCTAAAGTTTTAGTCATAAATTTGAAAATTCATCGTTGATGGCCAAAACTGTTTGTGAGGAAATGGTCTATGATTTTCATTTTTTCTTCTTCGTAGTCAACGGTTTAACTCTATTAACTCAAAGACTATTTTATTTGTTAAAGAAGTTTTACGTATCGACAAAATGTTTTGACAGTAAAACTTGTATATACTGTATAGACTATCATGTATAGTGTATGATCCTTAATTGTTATTTTCAACATTTTATTTTATTTTCCATGTAGATTTTGTTATTAGCAGAGTTAAGGAAAATTCATTTGTAAATCGAATGAAACTACAACATTCTCAAGGGAGATTAATCTACAGCTTAAACCAAGATGACTCAAGGGAGCAACTTAATAGTTAATCCTAACACAAATAATAATATAAATAAATAAACCTGTGAAAAAAATAGATAAAAGCGAGAAGTCAAATCCAAAAAATGCCAGTTGGCTGAATGCATCGCAAAACCACTTTAAACAAGTCATAAGCAATCATGCTTAGCTTAACTATTTTGTATTTCTAGTTCTTTAATAATCTCATACTAAATGTTAATTAATTGATAATGCTAGTAGGTGTCTAAAATTGACTCGTTATAAAGTCAATTAGAGATTTAATGGGGCTAAAGTAGACTTGGAGAAGTTAAGAGATAGCGTTAAGTAAATGCAATTTAAAAAGAAAGATTTATAACATTTTATATTAGAAGTATGATTTATATTAAACAATTCTTGCCTCATGAGCTCATTAATGTCATTGCTTGCGAGCTTGTTAAAGCTCTACACTTAGCTCATATATACGTGTGTTTTATAGAGGCGAATTTACGATTTGAATATTATAGCTTTTTACTCAGCAATCTATCAAATTATATTTAATTTACTAGATTCGGAATAAAATATTTTTGGTTATTTAATAGGATTTTAAAAAATATACAAGATGTAAGCAAAATTACTCATGCATTCGGATTAATTCATAGCTTCTTTACAAGATCAGCACCAGGTGCTCATGCATGACTGACCTAATTAAGGAGGCTTCAACCCGATCTTTCTTCAATTCTTTTTAGGGGGTGGAGTTGGATGGCGTGGGGTGGGGATGGGGATAGAACTAATATTTTAGTCTAAGCATGACTTACAAGTTGACTTCGATTGATGCAACAAACTTTTCACTAAAAGTACCTTCTCCTTCATTTGGGATCACTGACACTTGGTGTTTTAAAGAGACGTTTGATAGTGAAGAGATCACATAATTTTATAACTTATTTCCTTAGATAAGAATATAATTTTCCCCCCATATTAGCTAGAATAAATAAAAGGTTGTATAAATGTGATATGTTATATCTATTTTTATTAATTCAGTTGTTTCATTTGAGAGAAAAGAAGAAGGAAAATAAAAATTTATTCAGATAACTATGCGATTATGATGACCCAATAAGTTATTTATAGTTTTATTCTTCGTGTCTGTGTTTCGAGACCTCGAATAGCTCCGTTTAATGCGCAGACCGTGTCTCTGTCTCGAAAAGTTTTTATGAGAAAATTGTGAAAATGTGAAATCGTGCCTTAAAACTCGTTTGAGTTGACTACGGTCAACGTTTTGTGTAAATGGATCCGGGTCAGTGTTTCGACGGTCCCGATGGGTCCCTATCGTAATTTGGTACTTAGACGTATACCCGAAATCGAATTCAGAAGTCACTAACTTGATTTAACGTAATTTGTTGAAAACTAGCAATTTAAAGGTTTAAAAGAATACCTAAGTTTGACCGTATATTGACTTTGTTGCTACCGAGTCCGGATTCCAATTTCGCAACTTGGTATAGGTTCATTTCAATATTTATAACTTTTCTACAAATTTTGGTGCAAAACAGAGTTGATTTGACGTGATTCGGACGTCCGGAAGATCTTAAGTTTCTTTGAAATTTTCATTTGTTTTGTGGCTGATTCATGGTTCTAGGTATTATTTTGATGTTTTGATCGCGCGAACAAGTTCATATGACGTTATTTTATTTGTGTGCATATTTGGTTTGGAGCCCGAGGGCTCGGGTGAGTTTCGGATAAGCTATAGACCATTTGAACTTTAAAAAAAAATACAGGTTTTGGTTTCTGCAGGTGTCTAGTGAATGCTTCTTCGCGATCGCGAAGAGTAGTTTAGGACTGGGGAGGTTTTCCTCTATGTGAGCGCGAGGCTATGTATGCGAACACGAAGCTATGGTGGGATCACTCTTCGCGGACCCAACCAGCACTACGCGAACGCAAAGAGTAAGGGGCCTGGGAGGGGGGATCTGAGTATCGCTCTACGCGAACGCAAGCCTGGGCTCGCGAACTCGAAGGTCTGGGGGAGAAGCCTTCGCGAAAGCAGGAGGAACATCGCGAACACGTAGGCCATTCTGGCTGATGTGCTTCGCGAACGCGGCAGACCCTTCGCAAATGCGAAGAAGGCTTGACGCCTACTCTATTAAATATTCCAAAGACGGGATTTAACCCATTTTCACCATCTTTTCATTATAGCTCAGCGTAGAAGCGACTTTGAAGAGAAATTTCATCACGCTTTCATAAGTTAGTGTACTTTAACTTATTTTCTTCTATTTTTCATCAACACCCATTAATTTCTAAGCTTAATCCATGTTCTTTCATGGTAGAAAATTAGGGATTTGGGAAGAATTGGAGTTTTTGTAAAATTGAGATTTAGACCTCAAATTGAGGTCCAAATTTTGAAACTAATCACATAATCGGGCTCGGGGGTGAATGGGTAATTGAGTTTTGATTTGAATCTCCTTAATTGTCTTACTTGTACACTTCAATTGTCATATATTTGACTTGTCTTGCTGCTTTGTATTAAATCGCAGTGTTTCTTGATTTGGTACAAGGTTCCTTTATGACTAATGCTTTCATATTCTTTATACATAGAGATTCTTGTGAATTGAGTTGTTGAATTGATTATATTTATTGATTTTTATGGATCGGGTTGCACGCCGCAACAGGTGGAATAAGAGAGGATTGATACTGATATGGTGGGATCACGTTGCCCGCGACAACTGATTTTATATGTGATTTGATATGGTAAAATAAAGGAGGATTATGATATTTATTCTGATTATATGATGGGATAGGGTTGCGTGCCACAACAAATTTTATATGTTAATTTTTTATTTGATATGGTAAAATAAGGGAGGACTGTATTTGTACGGTGGGATCGGGTTGCGCGCCGCAACAGACTGTGTGTTTGTATTCATTGTCTATTGTGTTAGCTTTTGGTGCTTTTATACAAAATTCTGAGTACTAGTGTTTCTGGCTTTACTAATTTCGAGATTGAGTTTATTTTCATAAGTTAACTGCCTTACTTCTCATGCATTTCTTTCCTGTTACTATTATTATACTGCGTACAGGTTATTGTAAGTGACCAGCCTTAGCCCCGTCACTATTTCGCCGAGGTTAGGCTCGACACTGTGAGTTGTTCGAGCATCTTCATAAAAGCGGGGTCAATTCGTTCTCATTTGGCCTCCCTGGAACTAGTCCAGCTCTGTGAACAACTTCTAGTGAGGGTTCAGGCTCGATCCTGCTTGGTGCTCAGTTCTGATTTTGGAGTTGTGCTATTGCAGCTTTTTGAGTCTGCAACATTTCGAATATCATTCAAAGGCTAATCCTGCCTTCTTCACCGCTCTGTGCGTTCTCATCGGCTGTTCGAGCATCTCTGCGAATGCTATTTTTAGGATCGACGCCCAAATTTCCATTAATGGAAATATGGGAGCTAACGTCGATTGGTTCCACGGTCAAAATTCCATCGGGGTTGACTGGGGTTACTCCGTTTCCTGGGGCGGCTATGTTTTCGTTCTTGCCATGAAGACCAAGGCCATTGTCTGTGTGATTGTTAAATTCCTTGACTTGGCTCATCGAATCAGCCTTTCCGTTTGCCATATCAATGATTTCTCCAAGAACCTTTGACTACTCTTCGTCTCGATCAATCTTATCATGTGAATTTTTCCCACATAAGTGGTGTGATTCATCAAAGATTACATGTATGATTCTTCAACACATAATTGAGTCTTTTGTTGCAGACCTTGTATGCTTTGCTTTGTGAGGAATATTCAAGAAAAATTTCTTCATCACTTTTGGCATCAAATTTTCCCAGCGCTTCCTTACCATTATTGAGAACGAAGCATTTGCAGCTAAACGTTCTTAGGTGAGTTAGCTTGGGCTTTCTCCCGTTTAACACTTCATATAGAGTTTTGTTTAAGTGGGAGCTGATCATGCACTTGTTTACCAAATAGCAAGCAATATTGACTCCCTTTACCCAAAAACCTTTTGCTACGCTATTGTCAATTAGAATAGTCCTTTCCATGTATTCAAGAGTCCTATTTTTCCTCTCCACAACACCATATTGTTGGTGTGTTTTGGGAGCTGAAAAATTGTGACTTATACAATTTTCAGCATAGAATTCGGCAAATTTTCCATTATCGAACTCTATGCCATGATCAGACCTTATACTTATAACATTATGGCTCACCTTCACTTGAGTTTGCTTCACAAAGGCAACAATTACTAGAAAGGTTTCATCATTGGTTTTGAGAACAAGGTCCATGTGAATCTAGAGTAGTCGTCACCTATGTCAAAAATGTACTTCTTTCCTCCTCTAATTGGAACTCTTATAGGTATACATAAACCCATATGGAGGAGATCAAGTGGCCTTGAGGTGCTTACTTAATTTTTAGGCTTGAAGGAGGACCTGACTTGCTTTCCTCTTACACATGCATCATACACCTTTTGATCTTTGAAACTTGACTTAGGCAGCCCACAGACCAGGTCCTTTTTGACTAACTTGTTCAGCAATGAAAAGCTTGCATGTCCAAATATTCTGTACCACAGCTCAACATCATCATCAAAAGCACTCAAACATGTAAGATCCCTATTGTGCAAAGACTTAAAATCAGTAACATAGATAGTTTTAGATCTTTTTGCCGATAGAACCATTTCATCAGTCACAAGATTTGTGACTGTGCAAGTCTTTGATAAGAATTTCACTTTGTTTCCTTTGTCGCAAATTTGAGAGACACTCAGTAAGATATATTTCAAGTGATTCACATAGTACACATTGTCAATTGAATGAGTGAGCATCTTCCCAACTCTTTCTACTCCCAGAATGTATCCCTTTTTGCCATTGCCAAAGGACACACTCGCTCCTTTCAGGGCTTTGAGCGAAAGGAAATCACTAATGCTTCCAGTCATATGCTTAGAGAAGCCACTATTCATATACCATCTTTGGCTGCCTCCTTTCATTTCTCCATGCACAAGAAGATCAAGGATTAGACTTAGGAATCCAAATAAGTTTGGGTCCCTTGTAGTGAGGAAAATGGCGAATTAAACTTCTTTTTTGTCCAAGAAGGCATTACACGTTTTTTATTGGAGGTACCAGGTTTTTTAGCAGTAGTTACCTTTTCAACAAAAACTTTATTTTTCTGTTGGGACTCAATTCTAGCCTTACAGGTTTCTTTAAATTGCCCAGTGTTACCATAGTGAGTGCAAATCCCGTTATCAAGGACATTATCATACTTGCTATGTGGATTGTAGGTAGTCTTTTTCTTTTGGAACCCGACTCTCTACTTGTTCTCCCTGTTGCTTTTATACATGGTAGTGATTGTATCAGAGGACCAGGTCTACTTAAGATATTTTTCTAGGTCAATTTTAACTCTGCCTAGATCTTCCTGAAGTTGTCTGTTTCTTTCAAGTTAGCACACAAACTAGATTTTACCAATTTGGGCTCATTTTCATGGCATCAACTTGGAATCAATAGATCACCACAGGATACTACATAACTGAGCATCGACCTTCTCCCATAGTGTTTTGGCCTTTTCATCACCTTCGCTAGACTTTTTTGTTAAATGATCGTGAACTCCTTGACCTTTACACCACAACTCGATAGACGAAGCCCAAGCTAAGTAGTTTAAACCTCCCATTAAAGATTTTGAGGTAATCATAACACCGGAACTGCCAGAAACCGGGTTTCTAGACCCGAAAGCATCGACGCCCAAAGACATGGTTGGATTATCAGCAAATAACAAAAAGAATCAACTGACAATTTCCTGAAACAGATGAGAAGCACTGTGTTTGCCAGAAAAGTACTGTAGCTGCCGAAAAAAAAATCAGAAAAGTCGCTGGAAAAACTCAAAGTGGTCGGAATCAAACGAAAACAGTATGGGTGGGGCCGAAATTGGTACACGACCCAACTGTCCTGAAGAAATATTTTCAAAAAGTGGCCGAAAAGTGGTGCACGCGCCGGTGCGTGGGCTCACGCGCCGGTGCGTAGGCTCACGCGCCGGTGCGTGGGCTCACGCGCCTGAGTTGTGTGGGGTACTGTTTGCCGGAGATTCTTTTCTGGGGTTTAGTCTCCGGACAATGGCGACTCTTGTGGTAGTGTTGGATTTTGCACAAAACTGACAGAGATAAGGCAGACGTAAATAACCTTGAAAAAGTCGATGGAAAAAGGGTTCCGGTGACTGATTTCTCTTCCCGGAATTTCTGGAATTTATGCATAGTGATAAATCTCTCACAATTGCTCTGATACCATGTGAGAATGCACGGGAAAAAAAAATCTATTATTGATTATATTGTTGTTAACATGATACAATAAGCCCTATATATACACACATATCCTACTCCTAATACATATTGGATTAGGTTATTTACTCCTAATTACATGACTATTCTAACAAGTTATGAAAATGATAAGTGCATTAGTCAACATTCGAGGACGAATGTCCCAAATGGGGGAATAATGTTACATCTCATATTTTCGTACGTGAAAGTACGCCATAAGTAAATTGATAGAGGCTCGGAAATGAGATGTACATCATGCATTTTCGTATGATAAAATTGGTCGTAAGCTAATCGGCGTAAGTTCGAACAAGCATTATGCTATTTCAAACAAGTGGTGGTAAATTCGTGAAGGTGAGTGTTATATCCCGCATTTCGTACGTAAAAGTTTTGTCATAAGTTAATCGACGTAGACTCGGGGATGAGGTTGTTTTGAGGTTATACACATTTATGCTACTTATAACAGGTGATAAGTAAGTTCTGTGGAGGATAAAGGGTAAACAAATAGAAAAATAAGAGTTTCGTTGAAGGTTGACGTTTGGGATAAAATACGGTCCGAGCCATAATACCCGGTATTTAGGGACTAATGACATATAAGGTATCCCATGACCACGATAGTAGGGTGCGTAAATTGTATTTAAAGTGAGTGGTATTTTAATTAATTTGAGATGATTCTTAATTATGAGGATCATTGGCTAATGGGGAAATTAAAAGGTTAATTAAAATTAGTGGTTAATTAATTAATAAACTTGGGATAAGTTTAACCCCTTCCCAACGTAGCAGCACCCCCCTTTCCCAATTTATGACTATTGATAGTGATTTAAAGGTGTCACACTTCGAAAAGTTATGTTACACCGAGCTTAATTACGTGGGGACTACCTAAAAGTAAGGATAATATTTGGAATCCCTTAAGAAAGGATTCAAGCAAAGTAACATTTTTTCTAAGAGTTTCTGCCAATTTCTTACAAAGTAATGTTATTTTCTATCTCTTAAAAAAGAGCTTCAACAAAGAGGATTTTCAGAATAGCAACGTTATTGCTAATTTCTTAAGGAAAAGCTTCAGCCAAGATTATCTTTGCATACAACGTTCTTTCTTCGGGTATTTCTTACAAATTGTTCCCTATTTTGATCTCGTTCACGTGTTTTATCGCGATTGACGTGTGTTAGAAGGATTGTTTAGAGGATCGCCTCATGTATGTTAAGGTTATCCCTTCTTTCTTTTTGGCATAATCCATGCGATACAATCGAAAGGAGTAAATGCACAATTTCCATAAATGACTCTATTTATAGAAATACTAGAGATGCCTATGTTCTTGATTCCCCAAGTATCATATTACTCAATCATCTGTTCACGGGTCTCAGGAAATACGTAAGTTGATAAAGTTTATTTCATGATATTAATCAGAGATATAATAGTCTTGTAACTTCCAAAAGATCTTATTGACGTAATTCTCATGCATTGCATTTATTTATACATGTATATTAACCCATGACCAGATGGCGTTTCATACACGTATATATATGCATTTATATGTATATGGGATATGGAAAATTTTTACGGTGTTATATACGTACCACCACCTAATCAGCTGGTATATGTTGTCCATTTGCCCACAATGGCCGAGATGATATGATGGGATGCCCTCAGAGGCTTGATGATGTTATGAACGCATTTACCCATGCATGGTATGACATTTATATGCGTATGCATGGTATTATAATATTAAATGATTACAGAGCTATTCAGATATACAAGTTGAGTCTTTTACTCCTTGTTTCTCTTATGTCTATTATTTACTGATTTTCATTCCTTACATACTCGGTACATTATTTGTACTAATATCCCTTTTGCTTGGGGACGCCACGTTTCATGCCCGCGGGTCCCGATATACAAATCGAGAGTCCTTCAAGTACGCGATCATCTCAGTGGAAGATGTTGGTCCACTCCATTTGCTTCGAAATTACTTGTTTGGTCAGTATGATTTATATGTGTATTGTTTGGTATGGCGGGGCTCTGTCCCGACCTTTATGACAACTATGTATCCTTTGAGGCTTGTAGACAAATATCATGTACGTAAAAGATGTATGGCCTTGTCGGCCTATGTTTAGTGTACAAGTGGTTATTTTGTTCTTAGAGGCCCATATGTCTATGTATAATTTGGTATTACATGTTAGATTATACCTATTTCATGGAAGCCTCTCCAGCTCAATCATCTATGATAATATGATATGAAAAGATACAATGTATTGTTACTCGGTTGAATAAGGTACCGGGTGCCCGTCGCGGCCCATCACGGCCCATCGATTTGGGTTGTGACAATTTGCATTCAGTTTGATGGTTTGAGGTCATGAGTAGATTCATATGGTGTATTATGACTTGCGTGTATGGTCGATTTTGGTCTTCGAGTTGTTCGAAATTTATTTGGAATGATGATTCTCATTTTAGAAACTTTAAGTTGGAAGAGTTGACCATGTTTGACTTGTATATTTGACCCCAGATTGGCATTTTTATGACTGCGTTTAGTTCTGAATGGTTATTTTGGACTAGGGCGTATGCCTGGATTTGAATTTTGAATCTTTTAGAAGGTTTTGGCCATAATTGACAAAAGTGGGCAATTTGAAGGTTTGGAAGGTTTATAAGTTTTACTTGGAATTGACTTTGATGATATCGATTTAGATTTTTTTTTTTTGGATTTAGAATAGGTTTTTATGTCATTTGGAACTTGTGTGCAAACTTTGAGGTCAATCCGAGTGGATTTGATATATTTCGGCGCAAATTTTGGGAGTTAAAAGATCAAATATTCATTAAGTTTGGTTCGAGGTGCGATTCGTAGTTTTGATGTTGTTATGTGTAATTTAAGGCCTCGAGTAGGCCTATGATATGTTTTGGCACTTGATGGCATGTTCGGATAGGGTCTCGAGGGGCTAGGTTGAGTTTTAGAGGGGTTTTGGACCATGTTGGATGTTGCTGGTGTTTGCTGATTTCTGGTGTTTCAGTTGTTCTTCACGATCGCTAAGATGAAGCCGCGATCGCGTAGTGATTCTTGGAGCTGGGTGTTTTTATGCTCGGCAGGTCGATCACGTTCGTGAAGGTTTTAGCTGAATGTTATCCGCGTCCGCACCATTGATTCTGCTTTCGCATAGGGAAACAGGGGACTGTTGGAGTTGTCTTCGCGTTCGTGTGAGCCACCCCGCATTTGCGAAGGTTGGGTTCAGTTATGCATTGCGTTCGCGAGGTTTGTGCTGCAAACACGTAGTGTTATTTTGTGGCAGTGTTATTTTGTGCATCTCAATCATGAGAAGACAACCGCGATAGCATAGGGTACCAGTGGGCAGAGCATATAAGTACTCTATTTCGGACCTTAAGCTCATTTTACCACATTTTAAGTTATGGAGCTCGGATCTGGGCTATTTTGGAGAGGATTTTTACCACATGGATTGGGGTAAGTATTTTTGACTCGGATTAATATATTTTACATGGATCCTTCTTTGATTTTGGCATTTTTATTATGAATCTAAAAGTAAACTTGAAGGTTTTGTCTAAGCATTCCTAAAAAGAATAATTGGATTTTGAACATCTATTCGGAGTATGATTTGAGTGAAATTAGTATAGTTGGACTTGTATTCAAATGGGTTGGGTAAATTTGTAAGTTTGATTGGATTCCGAGATACAGGCCCGGGTTGGCTTTTTGGTTGACTTTGACCATTTGACTAAAGATTCGGCCTTTATATTTTGAGTTTACTTTCTATGGCATTATTTGATATTTTGAGTTTCTTTTAGCTAGTTTCATGTTGTTCAGAGGTTGATTTACCGGGATGGTATTTCTAGAGTATTGTTTGGCTTGCTCGATATTTGATGTGGCTTGTTCGAGGTAAGTAACACATCTAAACTTTGAATTTTAGGGTAAATATCCATGAGAACTATGATATTCTGGATGAATTGGGCGTGACACACATGCTAGGTAATGGGTGCATGTGTGGGCACTGACTTGCTTATTATCAGGGTAGTTCTTAGGCTATTATGCGCCCTATTTGCTATCTTGCTTCTATGATATCATGCGTTCTCCATTTGTATTGCTACGTGAGTTATTATTCATGCTTGAAATCATGCCTATGCTATATGCTTAATTATTTAAGACATTATATGATTATTTATTCCATGTTGAACTATTTGCCTTAGCCGTAATCATACTGTTCCGTCATGATAGTTATATCTGTATGTTATATATATGTCTCTTTACACTTTTGATATGAAGTCTACATGTTATTAGTTTCCTTGTAAGTGACACGAGTTTGATCTATATTTGTGGCACATTCTGATACTCCATATTGTATAATTAGATTATGTTTCTGTGAGATGTGAGCTATTGAGACTTGAGCGGATTGATAATTGATGTGGGCCATAGAGCCATGTTGTGAGTTATGTTCGATCGGGTTGCACGTCGCAATATATTTATGCTGGATCGGGTTGCACATCGCAACAGATTGTTATTTGGATCGGGTTGCACAGTGCAACATGCCATATTGGCTTTTGATTGGCACATGGGCAGGATCCGCTCCTTCGGAGTCTGACATGCCAGCAGTGGGTGCGTGCATGGTGATATATATATATATATATATATATATATATATATATATATATATATATATATATGTTCTTTGGTGAGGGGAATTGATGCTAGACACCCGTATAGTGTTGAGTGATTATGTGTGTGATAAAGTGGGGCATTTCAGCCAGGCACCTTCAGTGTGCTGAGAGCAAGTGTACTTGATAATATCACTGTAAAATCATCAATTTGACATGTATGTGTACAGATGTATTGTTCTCATGCTAGATGGTAATATGGCATTTGATAATTTAACACATATATTTGACATGTAGGGATATAGATGTATGTTTTGATGTGAGACGGTAACGTGACATTCGATTACTTCACATATATGTTGACATGTATGCATAGAGACGTATTTTCCTCATGCAAACTGGTAAATGAAAATTCTTATATGATATTGGAAAATTGAAAAAAACACAGATCTTATGAAAAACTCGCGTTCAGTTGATTTTCAGTGGTCAAATTTGGACTTTGACTGTTAAACTTGAAAAACCAACATGTCTACTTTTCCATAACTTCGAACAAACTAAGCATAATATATTTTGAGTTATTTACCTGTATTGTCCTCCTTATATTATTACGAGTTGTATTGGCCATTGGTGTTGGATTATGACTATATTCTGAGCTCGTCACTGCTTTAAACCTTAGGTTAAGTTTGTTATTTATTGGGTACATGGGGTCGATTATACTCATAATACACTTCTGCACCTTGCTTATAGATCTTGGAGCTTATGTTGTTGTGCATGGCAGGAGCTAGCATTAAAGATGTACCTGCTTTTCGTATATAGCTACCACTTTTCCTTAGTAGTTTTGAATTTGTAATCTGTTTATGTATATTCCAAACAGAGATTGTATTTATACCAGCTTTGTAAATCTATGTTTTAGTGGCGCATGACTTGTACTGTCAGCCCTTGGGAAATTGTATAAAATTCGTTTCACTTCTTAACTCTTATCACTATTATTAGATTGTGTTTATCACAACCCAATTCCTAACATGTCATAATGGCGCATATCGTGGTACTAGGCCAGTTGACATTTCCAAGAATTAAAGAAAAAAAGAATAAAAGTAGTTTTAAATAACTAAATTCTCATAAACGGGGTGTCACGGAGCCCATGAGCATCTATACATCGTCAGTCTAGAAAAGAAATGTCTATGAAAGTCAGGATCAAAATACAATAAAAGAAAAGATAAGGAAGGAGAAACAAGGACTGTGAATGTCGGGCAGCTAGCTCAAAGTCTCCAACAATCAGCTATGCAATCAACACCCACCGTGTTCGAAAACACATGGATCTGCACACGAAGTGTAGGGTGTAGCGTGAGTACAACTAACTCAGTAAGAAACAAGACTAAATAAAGTACTGAAGATAGTGACGAGCTACAGAGTAATAGTTTAATTTCAGCATTCTCAACAAAGAAAGTAGACATGTTTTCAAATCGGCCATTTAAGTCAAATCATTTTATATATGCCAAGTTCAGGTAAAAACCAGATATAATATCTCTCAGATGTTTCAAAATAGTGATAAATGGCAAATAACAATGAAATCAAACACAACCTCTCAAAGTAATAGTCACACAGTCCTCCCAATCACTCCAGTATCACAATCACCCATTCCTCATAGTCACTTAATACTCGAAACCCGACACTCGTATTCAGTAGGTACCTGCGCTCACTTGGGATGTGTACAGACTCCGAAGGGGCTCCTTCAGCCCAAGCACTATATCAAGCTAATCATGGCATAAAATCAATGAAACATTCTACGGCGTGTAGCTAGATCCCATAATTATCCTCAAAATCAGGCCTTTGGCCTCACCCAGTCATCAATCTCCAGTCTCTTGGGCTCTCAGAAATCATGAAAATCAGCCCAAACAGAAATGGTATGATGTATTAACAAGTAATAATAAAGACTGCGGGATGATATGTAAATGGAACTGATATTGAGTACAAACAACAATTAACAGGTAGTTTAACATGTATCATGGCCTCTGTTGGTCCCAAAAATACCGATACATAGCCTAAACATGATTTCTAACATGACTTGCACTCAAATTTCTACAACACAGGGAAAGCATATAGCTAGCAACAAGTTATTTAACTTCACAGTTTCATGGAATGGACCAATTCTCAGCTGGGAAAAGGGCCAAAATTATACCCTTACTATTGAAATTAGCCACTTTAATACCCCGTTCGACTTTACGGCTAAAATTATCCCTACCGTTAATAAAGTATGCAAAATTGTCCCTACCGTTACTAAAGTAGATAAATTTGTACCTAAATCTAACGAATTTCCTACGTGGCAACCGTGGCCCCCAAAATAATGTGCCAATTAGGATTTTTTCACTCGCCTACCCTTTCAATTACCCACCCCAAAAAGTCATCATCCTCATCCTTCCTCTGTAAATAAATTTCTGCATAACCCACCAAAAACTTCCGCTGTAAATTTCTTGTTCTCCCCATTTTTTTATTTTTCAATTTCACATATATCCATATATTGTTTCTATTTGTATCTCGCACCGGATAATGCCAAATAATTCTGTTATTCAAATATTGGTCGATTTTCTCATCAGAAACTTCACGGCGGGAAGAAGAGAGTGTTGGAGCAGTGTGGTGGTTGTCATGACAGAAGCCGCCGACAACTGTATCTCCACGTGTGATTGAGAAACACAATATTCTTCTATTTAAAATCAAAGGGAATCACCTAAAAATTACAGTCATCGGATTAATTTTAAAAAAACTATACTGATAAAACAAGATATATTTACTCTTCAACAAGTGAACTTTCCCACATATGATTCTATATAATCTATTTTATGTCATAAATTGGTGAAAGAAGGTGGTGGGCTGGTGAAGCGGTGGTTGTTTATTCATATTTTGGATCTTCAACTCTTTACAAGAAGAGGGAAAACGGGAAGGGAAGGGTCCAAGAAATGGGCATGGGTCAAAAAAATAGGCATGGGCCTTTACAATTCGGATTGGTATTTGCTTAGTTGACACATTAAATGAGGGGTCCTACTGCCACGTAGGAAATCTTTTAGAGCCAGGGACGATTTTGCATACTTTGTTAACGGCAAGGATAATTTTGCATACTTTGTTAATTGTAGGAACAATTTTAGACCGAAAGTAGAAACGGGTATAAACGTGACTAATTTTCGATAGTAAGGGTATAATTTTGCCCCTTTTCCCTTCTCAGTTCCTACAGTGCACACTCACACGCCCATCGACTAGCATGTGCGCCACCTTCAAATCAATCATATAATACGTAATCCGGGGTTTCATACCCTCGGGACCATATTTAGAACTGTTACTTATCTCAATCCGAGCAAAACTCTACTCTAATATACCTTTTCCTTGAAAATTGGCCTCCAAATGTCCCCAACCACAAGCAGTACAAAACAATAGATACGGGCTAAAGGAATCAATTCTATAAGAAATTACGATGTTATGCTCAAAATCCAAAATTGGCTCAACCCCCCGGCCCACGTGCGAAATTCGATAGAAGTTACAAAATCCAAAACCACATTCAACCACGAGTATAACCATACCAAATTTATTTAAATCCGATAACAAAATCCCATTCAAAACATCAAAAATCTAGTCCAAGAACTCTTCCTCATTTTATCAAATTTTCCACCCTAATCATAAATTTATTTGTGGAATGAAATGCATAATAATGTAAATTTACCAAAACTAGATAGAATTCACTTACCCCAAACATCCATGTAAAAATCCCTCCAAAAATCGCCTTCTACTGAGCACCAAATTCAATTTTGTGATATGAACTCGAAAACCTCCTTTTGAATCTTTTAAATCTGCCCAGTGATGCCTTAATCGCGAACGCAGCCTTCCCCTTGCGTTTGCGTAGACCATTCTGATTCCCCCTCAAAATAAACCTTCACTACGCGACCTTAGTCTCACGAACGCAAAACATTAGCGAGCTCACTCTTCCTGAATGCGACCACAACCCCACGAACGCGTAGACCAAAAGCATGGGGTCCCTATTTGTATCCTCCCTTTTTCGCGAACGCGTCCCCCATCTCGCGTTCCTGATTCACTCTCAGTCCAAACCTTCGCATTCACATCCTATTCTTCGTGAAGGTGAAGACCAAATCTTCCTCAGCCAACAGACGCCCTTCGCGAACGCGAGACCTTTATCGTGATCACGTAAGAGCAAACCAGAACTAGCAAAAATCAGAAATCTTCAGCCAACATGTAAGTCAAAAAGTGATCCGTCAACCATCCAAAACTCACTCGGGATCCCCGGGACCTAAACCAAACATACCATCAAGTCCCAAAACATCATATGAACTTAGTCGAACCCTCGCATCACCTCAAACAACATCAAAAACACGAATTGCACATGGATTCAAGCCTAATGAACTTTGAAATTTCCAAATTCTACAAACGACACAGAAACCTATCAAATCATGTCTGATTGACCTCAAATTTTGCACAAAAGCCACGAATGACACCACTAACCTACTCCAACTTCCGAAAATCCAATCAGACCCTGATATCAAAAAGTCCACACTCGGTCAAACTTCCCAAAATTCCAACTTTCACCATTTCAAGCCCCATTCCACTAAGGGCTTTCAAATCACAATCCAGACACGCTCCTAAGCCCCGAATCATCGAATAGAGCTAACGAAACCAGCATAAGTCAAAACCAAGGTCGTTTACACATAAGTTAACATTCGGTTGAATTTTCCAACTTAATCTTTCAATTATGAGACTAAGTTTCTCAATTCATTCTGAAACGCCGCCGGACCAGAAACAACTAACCTGGTAAGTTAAATAACAACTGAAAAGCACATAAGGAGCAAAAAATAGGGGAAAAGGCTACAAATCTCGAAACAACCAGCTGGGTCGTTAAATTCTCCCCCCCCCCCATTCAACAAACGTTCGTCCTCGAATGGGTCTAGAACCATACATGGAGTCACAAATAGGTGTGGATATCAATTTGCATCTCCCGCTCGGTCTTCCAAGTAACCTCCTCCATGGGCTGACATCTCCGCTGCACCTTCACTGACGCTATATCCTTTAACCTCAACTTTTGAACCTGCAAATACAAAATGGCCACTCGCTCCACATCATAAGTCATATCACCATCCAACTGAATCGTGCTGAAATCCAAAACATGAAATGGATCGCCGACATACTTTCAGAGCATATTAACATGAAATACTAGATGCATACTCGACAAACTAGGTGGAAAGGCCAGCTTGTAAGCTAGCTCCCCAATCCCCTAAAGTACCTCAAACGAACAAATAAACTAAGGGCTCAACTTCCCCTTCTTCCCAAACCTCATAACGACCTTCATATGTGAAAATTTCTCCCCAACCACGTAAGACACACCGCGGAATTCCTGTTAGCATAACTCTTGTGTCTAGACTACTGTCACACCTTCTTTTTCGCTACCACACCCCGTGAAGGGTATAATAAAATGAGTTTTTCCAATTAAAGAACAATCGAAATGAGATTCGTTTATTGAGAAATTTAGAGTCGCCACTTGGGAGATTTATGGTGTCCCAAGTCACCGGTCTGAATCCCGAATCGAGGAAAGGGTTTGACTCTGTATTACAGTCGCGAACCAGAAATTCGAGTAAGCAATTTTGTTAACCCGGGAGAAGGGGTTAGGCACTCCCGAGTTCCGTGGTTCTAGCACGGTCGCTCAACTGCTATATTTGGCTAAAATCTGATTTTAATACATGTTAAACCTATAGTGCAATTTTGGAATTATTTACCACTTTAGTTAATTTTAAGAAAGTGAACGTCGTTTAAGAACGTGTTTTTGGATCACGTCACATGAAATGCACTCAGATCCTCGACACATTCTTATTCAACGTTTTGGGATTTAGATTTGGGTCGCATGAAATGCCCACCCGTGTTTAAGAAGGTAAGATTATTAAAAACGTGCCTAAAGTGGCTAACGCGTTATTTTCTTTGCGAGAGGCCGTGAAATTCACTAAACGGCCTGCCCGAATTCTAAGTATTTTAATTGAGCTTTTAATGAGGCCCCCACAATTTATATGTTTTGTGCGGCAAGACTTGTCTCATTTTTATTTAAAAAGGCAAGTCCTAAAGTAACTATGATTTTTATTTTTATTTTGTCTCTAAACGGGCTTGATTAATTTACATTTATAAATTCGAGCCTCGAATTCAAGTCCGAATTCAAACAAAAGGGAGGACCCTCCTAATTTGAACCTGCCACCTAACTCGAATACCCAAATTTATATTTGCAAATTAATACCTTATTCCTAATATAAGTTTTAACAAAAGAGTTTTGGATCTATAACATTTTTGGGCCTTGAACTGTTGGTCCAATAAACAGAAAATGGTCAGGCCTTATTAGGGGGAAAGAGCGTTCAAGGCTGGGCCTTATATCAGATTCAGGCTCAGGTTAATCATATAGAAATTGCTACGTTTGGGCTCTAAAATGAGCCTAGCTTCAGGTTGACCACGTGATTGGGCCAACCACTGAAGTATTCCGGCCCATATTCATTCAACACCGGTCCGACCAGTAAAAGCTTGGGCCCAGGTCCAAAAGCAAGGGAATTAGAATTGGACCTGGCCTCTCAGTCAAGGAACTAAGGCCCGATGGACTAGCAGTAGGCTGTAGAGCCTGGATTTTAAACCAAACAGAGTTCTGATTCAGTTAAACCAAAGCTCTTGAAATTATTTCATACTATCTAAATGTGTCAAAATTAAAACAACCGATTCACGGAATATTCATTCTGATTTTAAAGCGTATTAGTATCAATAATTGAACTGCATTACACCAAACTACTGATTTCATGCTTGTATTACTGTTGATTTCAAGGTTGAACTAACATTAACTACTAAACTAATTGCACTATGCTATTGTTTTGAAACGAATTAACAAATCCAGAGTTTAAAAGTCTGAAATAGTCCAAATGTATCTATTATTCATATGACACAAAACAACTAACTAACATCAATCACATTTATTTAACTAATCATCTTTTGAATTGTGACAACAGACAACTTTCAAATGAGCATAGATCTGGCAATATTTCATTTTTCAACTTCAATTCACAGCTACATCAAGGTGAGTTCATAAACGTGTACATGGAAATGAAAACACAATGCAATTAAGGAGAAATCAGCACAGTAAATGTAGCAGTAGCAGTCAGTGAGAACCAAATAAACAGCAAACTCAAGCTTGACACAGCAAATACACTCAAACAAAATCGGACAAAGTTGTAAATCGAGCAGCAACAATAAACACCCAAAAACAGAATGACTGACCCCAAAAACCACTCGAAATCGACTAGAATACCTCTGAAGTTTCAGCAACTAAAGAGAGAACTATGAGATGTGAATTAATAACTAGAACATCAAAATTAACCTACAATTTCCAATGAAACAGTGATTGTATTTTGGATTTTAAAGTTTTTGTTATTTTTTTGGTTTTGAATGTGTTAGATCTAAGATTTGGATTTTTGAAATTCAAACTTGGAATTCAGATTTGCAGAGAATAGATTTGGGGGAATTTTGGAGGCCAAAACTTGTTCTTTAAGGCACTAGAGGCTGCCTTATATAGGCAAGAATAGGGCAGAAAGTTCTAGAGTTCCCTCACACTTTCCCCCCCTTTTTATTTCAGATTTTACCCAAATGATCCTCTATTTTCTAACTTGTTGCTCAAGCTAATATACTTAATTCCTGAATTTTACTCTAGAACCCCCATCTAGAAGCTTCTAGGAAGTTCTATTTCAGTTGCTATCAGATTCCCTATCTTTGAATTACCTCACTTACCCTTTAATTTAATCTGAAATTACTAATCCTATACTAGTTGACCCCAACCCTTTTTACCAACCAGGGTTAACTAAATAATGGTCTAGACCATTCAGCTGTAACCACAATAATTCCAAAAACTCTAAGATTGAATCCAATTGCTACTAATAAAGACTGAAAATCAACACTAATCCGCACTACTATCAGTTATTAACAAATTAACAATCAAACTAAATCATTACTAACCTAAACTAAACTTAAACTAAACTAAACAATCAAAGAACAGGAAACAAACATTAGATTAACTAATCAGAAAATTCTAACAGAATTAATCGCAGCTAAGTACAAACTCAAACCGACAGAAGATCAAAGAAAGAACAAAATTAAACCAAGATAAAAGACTAATGGCATCAATTACTTATGAAGGAAAGTTAGTCAGAGGAGGAGAGACCATACTGATTAAAATGAACACTCGAAACTAAACCTAGAACACTGAACAATAACTATGACTAAGTTAATGACAAAATTAGAAGGACAAAATTATGCTAATCATTATTAGTGAATTAAAATTCAAACAGCATGAAGATAAACAAATAAGAACAGACGAGAACGGATTCATCTACTATTTCTAGACAGAGTATCAAACAAAAGAAAAGAAAAACCTAGATTGATTAATCGTGAAGGAACAATGGTCATGGAAGAGAAACCAATAAGGAAGAACAAAAAAAACTCACTTAGGAGGTCCTAGGGTTTTGCCGCTTCTTGGATTTGAAATTCGACGCCATGCAAGATGGTTCAGAAGAAGATATCCAAGGATCTATGTAGAGGGACATGAGGAGATTGTGTGGTGTAAGATTGGTGTCATTTGTTGGCGGCGCCGCCGTGCACGGTGGTGGCGGCGCCTAGGGTTTCAACGATTTGGGGTTTTTGGAAGGGATTTGAACCGTGTGGATTTGAGGTTTGGAAAGAGGAGGGCTTGGGGAGTCTGTGGTGTGATTTTCCGGTGATTTGGACGAACGCCGCCGGCAGAGACGATTTTCGGTCGGCGGCTTAAGGCGGAGGGACGGTGGGGCGGAGGTGTTACAGGGGGGAGTATACGAGGAGGATGAAATTGTTTTTTTAGTTTTGTAAAGTTTTATTACCATTTTATTTAAAATGGTGGATCTCATCTGGACCGTTATATTAGGGGTGATGAACGGTCAAGATCAAGAATTAACTAAACGACGTCGTTTTTACTAAAGGGGGCAGGCCGGGTTTTGGGTCATTCAGGGCTGGGGCCTGGGGTGTTTTTGAGGTTGGCTTGGGGCTTTGGGCGTAATTTTGGCCCAAAATCGGGAAATCCATAAAGACCTCCCTATTTCCTTTAATTTCCTCCTTTTATTTTAATCTCTTTTATTTATTTTTCATTTTGTATATATTTTTTATATTTTTCTAATTTTATTAAATGCTAAACTAAAACTCAAGACCAAGTTAGCACTAGGGGTGTGCATTCGAATCGGTTTATCGATAAATTGAATCGATTATTTGTTATCGAAATCGAAATCGAAAAAATCGAAACCTTATTGAAACGATAATGATAAGCATATGTACAAATCGATAATCAATAAGTAATTATCGATAAGGGTCAAAATCGAATGCGCAACCCTAAACTATAGACACTTGTAAAATGAGTAATTACCTATTTGTGTAGATTAATATAACATACATAATGTATATATATTAAGCTACTATTTTGAAAGCGGCCCTTTCCTTTACCCTAAGTCCCTTACCCTATTATTTCCTCTATCACATTTAAGGAATGATCATATTTAAAGATCAAAGGAATGAAGTTCAAATTAATGGAAAATAGAATTAGTCGTGATGATGTATTTTGTTTTGTTTTTTTATATCGATGGAGTGTTGGTGGCATACATTTGATCCCTTACTTTAGTTTTATTGCATGTGCTTGTTGACACAATTTTTATGTTATAAATGTTGTTCGTCTTTTTTTTAGCTTCTTTTGTCCATATTAGTTAGGCGCGTTTATAGCAATATACTTTTCGTAGAATCCCGCAAATTTTCTTATTGGTATAATCGATAACCGAATCGATAAGCCCCCAAAATCGATAAATCGAAATCGAAATCAAAAAAATTAAAAACTTATTGAAACGATAACGATAAACATATGTACAAATCGATAATCGATAAGGGTCAAAATTGAATCGATAAATCGAATGCACACCCCTAGTTAGCACTAAAAATTATATTTCCTAATTTCCCATTACACTAAATCCTAATTTAAATGCAAATTAAGACAAATTAAAAGTAAAAATGCAAAAAGGGCCATTTTTGTTATTTTCCTTTTCCTAAAAGTAACTCAACTACTAATTAATCCTAAAATGTGAAATTAAATTCTAAATACAAATGCCAAGTATTTTTTGTATTTTTTCACTGATTAAGATGCACAAATAAAATGCAACCAATTAACAGCAAATAACACAACAAATTCACAAAATTGTAAAATACTGAAAGAAATCATTTGTTTAAATTTTTGGGAATAATTTTCACATAGGGAAAAAATCACGTGCTCACAGCTACCCCTCTTTGCTCGGAAACACGAAGAGTTTTCGTGCAAAGATAAGTGAGCGGAAATGAGCGATTTTTGCCCTTTTGAATATTTCGTATTAAGCATTTTTGAAAGAGTTGACCGCACCCTGCTTCAGAGGTTGCCTACATATCCTTGGATGAAAAGGAATCAGGTCAGTGTAGTTCGGGAAGGTTTGGTAGCTGGGACTACCAGGAGCTGTGACTTCACTGCTGTTGCTGCTGCTACCGCTCGCTGACCTCCTTATTACACCATGTAAAACTAAAAAGAAGCTAGCCTAATCTATGATCTATGAATCACAAAAAGGTCTTATCTATGTCTTCAAACATGCACTTGTGTCACCTTGAACTTGTATTTCCCGCTGGAATTCTTGCGTTGTTGCCTTGTATCATGATCGGAGATGTTTTTCCATTCCTTCGAGTGATGCTTGACTGCATATATGAAATATGTGCCTCTAATCTCCAGGCGGGCCCCTGATTGCTGACACTTGAAATATATTCCCTTGTTCTCCAGGTGGGCTCCTAACATCAATGCTTGAAAAGTATTCCCTTGTTCTCTAGGTGGGCTCCTAACTGCAACAAAATAGACAAACAAAGAAAATTTTCTACCCCAGTTTGGTGGCTGGGCACATCATGTTATGAAATACTGCAAATTTAAAAGCTAAAATTTGAGATGTACTTTCCTTATTTTCCAGGTGGGCGCCTGACTGCTGAACTTGAAATGTATTCCCTTGTTCTCCAGGTAGGCTCCTGATTGCTGATCTTGAAAGATATTCCCTTGTTATACAGATGGGCTCCTGATTGCTGAACTTGAAACGTATTCCCTTATTCTCCAGGTGGGCTCCTGACTGCTGAAACTTGAAAAGTATTCCCTTGTTCTCCAGGTGGGCTTCTGATTGCTGAACTTGAAAAGTATTCCCTTGTTCTCCTGGTGGGTGCCTGACTGCTGAACTTGAAATATATTTCCTTGTTCTCCAGGTGGGATCCTGATTGATGATCTTGAAAAGTATTCCCTTGTTATCCAGGTGGGCTCCTGATTGCTGAACTTGAAAAGTATTCCCTTGTTCGCCAAGTGGGTGCCTGACTTCAACAAAATAGACGAACAAAGAAAATTTTCTGCCCCAGTTTTATGACTGGGCGCGTTATGTTACCAAATATTAAGAACTTGAAAGATAAAATCTGCAGTGCACTTCCCTTGGTCTCTAGGTGGGTGCCTGACTTCTGAGCTTGAAATGTATTCCCTTGTTCTCCAGGTGGGCGCCTGACTGCTGAAATTGAAATGTATTCCCTTGTTTTCCAGGTGGGCTCCTAACTTCTGAACTTGAAATGTATTCCCTTGTTCTCCAGGTGGGCGCCTAACTTCAACAAAATAGGCAAACAAAGAAAATTTTCTGCCCAGTTTGATGACTGGGTACAACATGTTATCAAATATTTAAATTTGAATTGTACTTCCCTTGTTCTCCAGGCGGGCGGCTGATTGCTGAAACTTGAAATGTATTCCCTTGTTCTCCAGGTGGGCGCCTGCTTGTGACAAAATAGACAAAACAAAGAAAACATTTCTGCCCCAGTTTGATGGTTGGGCGCATTATTTTGCAAAATATTATTGAAAAATTGAAAACAAAAATTTTGAACTGGACTTCCCTTATTCTCCAGGTGGGCGCCTGATTGCTGGAACTTTGGAATGTATTCCCTTGTTCTCCAGGTGGGCGCCTGACTTCAATATATTAAACCAAGAAAATTTCTTGACCCTGTTTCAATCAAAGAAAGATTTTGTTAATCTAAAATGGTTGTTAGTTGCTGGCATTCTCGCTGGGTATGTCCCTGCTGCTGGGATTTACTCCGACCAGCTTCCCTGGACTTGCCTTGAACCTCCCCGACTTCCCAACCAAATTTCAACCTCTGACTTTGATGATCCAAGTGGTTTATCTCGTATTGTTGTTTTTGTGTTTCTGACCCCTCTATCTGAAACTTCGCTTCTTCCCCACAATTATCTGATTAATCCACCGATGAAACTTCCAGTGGTCCTTTATGTCCTACTTCATCTTGGATATATTCTGGCCCTGTTGTGCTTTGCAACTGGGAAACCGGTAGTTATCTTTGACATTCCTCCCTTTTGTTTTGAACAGAACTGATAATGAAAAATCTTAAAGACAGACCTCGAAAGAATGGAATGCAATGACCTCGAGGGTTGAGGATAGAGAGAATCCGAAAATGGATGATTTGTAATGAAGAAAGAAGAGAAGAAGACTTATCTGAGTATAACAGCTGGTGCCATTGATCATGCCATGCATTTTGGATTAGCCAGCCTAGTCTGTCCAACCAATCAACTCTCAATTGCCATATTTGTTGTTCCTGACTTTCATAACCTGATTGTTTACCCAAAACCCCAAACCTTGCTCATCTTGCAATGTCTCGAGCAGCTTTCCAACCACGGACTTGTCACATTTACCCATCTGAAAACTCACATTCGCCTTATGGTGCCCATGAGGGTTTTCACCAATAAGACTCTCTCATTTTTTATTTCTCTCAACTCACGTCGCCTTATGGTGCCAGTGAGGGGTTTCACCAATAAGACTCTCTCATTTTCATCATTTTTCTTCTTGTACCGGAGTGCTTCCCCTGACATAAACCACTCTTTACTTGCTTGTATCGGCATATCTTAAAGATTGATCGGAATGTCTTTCTTTGGACCGTAATGCAGGCTTTTGGGTGGGGGTTAGAAAAGAAGGGTATTAAGGCTCAAAATAATTCAACATGGGTTCAAAGTTACAACCTTCGGAATCAAATTTCACACGACAAACACAACTTCTGCCCCAGTTTCTTTCTTGGGGGACTTTTGGGATTTTGTTTTAGTGTGACTGAACCTCAGAGAGGCTGCCTACGTACCCTTTCGGGATCAAGTCAAACGTAGTTCAAAGCATAAAATTACATTCGCTGTTGCAATCTTCCGCTTTCTTCCACTTTTCTTTCTTTCTTCTCATTTTTCTTTTCTTTTCCTTTCTCTTTTCTTCATTTTTTTTTCTCTTCTTCTTTTTTTTTCTTTTTTTTCTTTTCTTTTCATTTCTTTTCTCTTTTCTTCTCTTTTTTTTGGACGATTCTTCTTGTTTCTCTGCTGATCTTCCTTGATCGGGCTTTCGAGTTTTGTTATTGATTCCGAAAGAGGGGTACGAAAGAAAATAAAATAAGGCTCAAAAGGGGTAAGAAATGATAAAGTGTTTGGATAGCAGAACAAAATGCCTTCGTCATTTCAATCTCAAAAATATGCCAAATACAATCAAGTACAATTAGACAAAGAAATCAACATAATATCGCTTCACTGCATTAGAGTCGATAGCCATTTCTACAAATTTTACTTCCACATCGGTCAGATATAGTGCGCCATTGGACAACACTCTGGTTACAACAAATGGCCCCTGCCAGTTTGGGGAAAACTTTCCTTTTGGTTCAGCCCAATGAGGTAAAATACGTCTCAACACCAATTGCCCTACTTCAAATTTCCGCGGGCGCACCTTCTTGTTATATGCTCTTGCCATTCTTTGTTGGTAATTGTCCGAGACATACTGCGGCCAATCTTTTTTCATCAATCAAACTCAATTGTTCCAAGCGGGCTTTGACCCATTCAACATCATCAATTTCTGCCTCGGCGATAATCCGGAGGGATGGTATTTCAACTTCTGCGGATATTACTGCCTCAGTGCCATACACTAGTGAATAAGGAGTCGCCCCTACTGAAGTGCGAACAGTAGTGCGGTAACCTAACAGGGCGAAAGGTAACTTCTCATGCCATTGCCTGGACCCTTCCACCATTTTCTGAAGTATTTTCTTGATGTTCTTGTTAGCTGCCTCGACCGCCCCATTCGCCTTAGGACTATATGGGGTGGAATTGCGGTGCGTGATCTTAAACTGCTGACATATATCTGCCATTAGATGGCTGTTGAGATTGGCACCATTGTCCGTGATGATTACCTTCGGAATTCCGAACCGACAGATGCTATTTGAATGCACGAAGTCGGCCACTGCCTTCTTGGTCACAGATTTGAAAGTTTTTGCCTCAACCCACTTAGTGAAATAATCAATGGCTACTAGGATGAACCTGTGCCCATTTGACACTACTGGCTCGATCGGCCCAATGAGCCATTCCCCAAGCAACGAAGAGCCATGGTGCCGACATTGTATTCAATTCAGATGGTGGAGAATGAATCAAATCTCCATGTACTTGACATTTAT
The DNA here is from genome assembly GCA_026770625.1 of Nicotiana glauca. Lineage (NCBI taxonomy): Eukaryota > Viridiplantae > Streptophyta > Magnoliopsida > Solanales > Solanaceae > Nicotiana > Nicotiana glauca. Next base: position 274,735 of record MU759425.1, on the reverse strand, counting down.
GACATTTGCGCACGAAACTGATGCAATCCCGTTCCATAGTAAGCCAATAATAACCTGCTCGGAGAATCTTCTTCGCTAACACATATCCACTCATATGAGGTCCACAAACTCCCGCATGCACCTCGGTCATGATGACTGTGGCCTGTTTAGCACCCATGCATCTCAATAAACCAAGATCTGGAGTTCTCTTGTACAACACTCCTCCACTAAAGAAAAATCCACTTTCCAAGTGTCGAATCATTCTCTTTTGATCCCTTGTGGCCTGTGCGGGATATACTCCCATCCTGAGGTATTCTTTAATATCATGGAACCACGGCTCACCATCAAGTTCTTATTCTACCATATTACAATGCATGCTGATCTCGGACCTGAATCTGCAAAGGGTCCACATAAGCCTTATCTGGATGATGCAACATCACGCCAAAGTGGCCAAAGCGTCTGCAACTTCATTATGAATCCTTGGAATATTCCTGACAGCTATTGACTGAAACCTTTGACAAAGCTCATGCAAACAATGCCTGTACGGTATGAGCTTCAAGTCTCGTATCTCCCATTCCCCCTGAATCTGGTGCACCAGAAGATCCGAGTCACCCATGACCAAGATTTCCTGGACACCCATGTCTATATCCAACCTCAAGCCCAAGATACACGCCTCATATTCAGCCATGTTATTGGTGCAATAGAAACGAAGTTGAGCCATAACAGGGTAGTGTTTCCCTGTCTCAGAATTAAAGAACTGCTCCTATCCCAACGCCTTTGGTGTTGACAGCCCCATCAAAGAACAATTTCCATCCTGGCTTCTCGACCTGTTCTAATTCCTCAACATGCATTATCTCCTCATCAGGGAAATGTGTCTTCAAAGTTTCATATTCATTATCAACTGGATTCTCGGCTAGATGATCGGCTACCGCTTGTGCTTTCATTGCAGTCCGGGTCACATAGACAATATCAAACTACATAAGCAAGATTTTCCACTTCGCAAGCCTCCCTGTGGGCATAGGCTTCTGAAAGATGTACTTCAACGGGTCCAACTGAGAGATGAGATAGGTGGTATACGACGATGAGTAATGTTTCAACTTCTGCGCTACCCAGGTTAAGGCACAACACATCCTCTCAAGCTGAGTGTACTTCACCTCATACGATGTGAACTTCTTGCTGAGGTAGTAAATCGCCTGATCTTTCTTTCCTGTGATGTCATGCTGCCCCAACACACAACCAAAAGAGTTATCCAAAACTGTAGGATAAAGGATCAAGGGTCTTCCCGGCTCCAGAGGGACCAACACAGGTGGACTGGTCAAATACTCCTTAATCTTGTCAAGTGCTGCCTGACATTCATCCGTCTATCTGACCGCATCATCTTTCTTTAGCAGCTTAAAGTTGGGCTCGCAAGTTTTTGTGAGCTGGGCAATGAACCTGCTGATATAATTCAACCTGCCAAGCAAACTCATCACATCTTTCTTGCTCCTTGGCGGCGGTAGTTCTTGAATGGCTTTGATCTTGGATGGGTCTAATTCAATGCCGCGTCGACTTACCACAAACCCCAACAACTTCCCAGATGGGACTCCAAACGCACACTTCGCTGGATTAAGTTTGAGGTTGTACCTGCAGAGTCTCTGGAAAAACTTCCTTAAGTCCTTGACATGGTCACATTGCTTACTCAACTTTATGATCACGTCGTCTACCTTCACTTCAATTTCCCGATGTATCATCGCCCTCATGTATGTCGCCCCTGCATTTTTCAACCCAAACGACATGACCCTATAACAATACGTCCCCAAGGCGTGATGAATGCAGTCTTTTCCTCATCCTCCTCATCCATCAAAATCTAGTGATAGCCTGCATAACAATCCACGAAGGAACCAATCTCATGTTTGGCACAATTGTCAATCAATATGTGGATGTTTGGTAGTGGGAAGTTGTCTTTAGGACTCGCCTTATTGAGATCACGGTAATCAACGCACACTCTGGTCTTTCCATCCTTCTTTGGCACATGCACAACATTAGCTAACCAAGTGGGATAGCGTGTGACCCGGATGACCTTCGCATCAAACTGCTTGGTGACCTCTTCTTTGATTTTTACAGTGATGTTTGTTTTAAATTTCCTTAGCTTCTGCTTGACAGGGGGGCATGCTGGGTCGGTGGGTAATTTGTGGACCACCAAATCAGTGCTTAAACCCGGCATATAGTCATATGACCATGCAAAGACATCTTGGTATTCAAGCAACGCTTTGATTATCTCTTCTCTCAGTGGAGGTTCCAGATGGACACTTATTTTTGTTTCCCGTACATTCTCCTGATCCCCTAAATTGATTTCCTCTGTGTCATTCAGATTAGGTTTTGGTTTTTCTTCGAATTGGCTTAATTCTTTACTGATTTCTTCAAAGGCTTCCTCATCATCATATTCTACCTCGTTGTCACACTCAATTTCTTGTATTATTATTTTGGAGTTAGATTGGTAATCAAGACTAGGCCGAAGACTCCTCATGCATGACACATCAGTGAAACCAGCATAAAAGGGACTATACAAGAAAGAAAAGAAAGACAAAATAAAGGCTATCAGGAATGAAAAAGGGAAGGAAATTGCATTTCATTAATTGTAAGATAACAAGGTTTAACTTGTCCAAACGGACGGAACATAGCATCCGAATTACAACCTTGGAAATAACCCAGATTAAACTGAAAGGAAAATTAAAACTAACTACCAAGACTCCCTCCGGGTAGGAAGAGGAGTAGCTTCCCAATTATTAAGCTTTGCATGGGGCCCCACGAACTGCATATCTTCCTTGCTTGGACCTTCTCCTACCTCCAACACATTCACCTCATCAAACAGCTTCTCAAACCTCTCAGTCAGCTCCTTGTCGGGTTCCACCACCACAGAATTAGGCATTACCGTTGCTGGGCGCCTCTTAGTACCAGGCCGGACAAAGGAACGGGAAAGGCGGGGGATGGGTTTTGGAAGGGTCCATGCTCTCATTTTCATCTTCTTAGCTCGCCTTATGCCAGCAGCAGTAGGCTTGAAGCCTAAACCAAAAGTATCCAGGTTTCCAGGAAGAGACACCGGCTGTATGATGCCCTACAACGAAGAACCCAAGCCCTTTCCAGGTAAGAACCCGTTCTTTATCATTTCCGAAGCTATCATAATAGATGCAACAGCTACCCTGGGCATAGGAATACACTCTCCTTCCGGGATCTTTGCAACTGATACTGTATCCAAGACTTGGTAAACCCATGGACCTTTGTCATCCTCAGCTTCGTCGAAAGGCATGATAGCATCACATGAACTATCTTCCCCATGAACCACAATTTCCTACCGATCCCACTCGAATTTGACCATCTGATGCAAGGTAGATGGCACTGCTTTTGCTGCATGAATCCAAGGTCGGCCTAACAAGAGATTGTAAGAAACAGCCACATCGAGCACCTGGAACTCCATAGTAAATTCAACTTGTCCTATCGTCAGCTCCAACACAATATTCCCAACCGTGTCCTTTCCTCCTCCATCAAATCCTTGCACACAGATGCTATACTTGTGGATTCTTTTACTGTCCACTTTTAACTTTTCTAGGGTGGAGAGAGGGAAAATGTTTGCATTGGACCCGTTGTCAATCAGCACCCGGGTGACCACTGAGTCTTCACATTTCACCGTGAGGTAGAGCACTCTATTATGCTCAGTTCCCTCCAAAGGCATCTCATCATCAGAAAATGTAACCATGTTGACCTCGAAAATCTTATTTGCTATTTTCTCCAGATGATTCACAGAGATCTTATCAGGAACATGGGCTTCATTCAGAATCTTCATCAATGCCCGACGATGCTCGTCCGAATGGATCAATAAAGATAGCAATGAGATATGTGTCGGAGTCTTTAACAACTGTTCTACAATGGAATAATCTTGTGCCTTCATCCTTTTCAAGAATTCTTCTGCTTCTTCTTCAGTTACGACCCTTTTTACTTGTACTGGATTATCTTTGGCTGTTAGCTTTTCTCAGTTCCTCGGGGGCAAAGCATCTCCCTGAACGAGTAAGCCCATGGGTTTCAAAAACTTCTTCTTTAACTTCTTTTCCCTTTGTACATCACAGTCACTCGGCTGTAATTCTATGGGACGGCTTTTTCACTAACCACTGGTAACTGAGTCACTGGCTTGATGATAACCGGCTCTATATGAAGCCCTTTTACGATCACAACGGGCTTGATAGCTACCCCAGGCACCACCACTTTAATTGGTTCTTATTTTACTGCCATATTGCTCAAAGTCTCCTTCTTTATCACCACCACTGGTTCGCTGACTGTCTCCTCTACCTTGATCAATGCCCTCCTACTGGTTGGTTTCTCATTTAATCTGTCATCACTGGCCCTGATCATTATTACGGTTTGTGAAGGCTTTTTATACTCTCCCTTTTGCACTAACTCAATCATATGTGTCTCGTGATGGGCTGGCAATGGATTCTGAGTGATGTTAGGCGTCTCTGGGCCTGCACTTCAATTCGGCGGGTATCAATGAGCTCCTGGATGGCCATTTTCAAATGCCAGCATTTTTTTGTGTCATGTCCCAGAGCACCCAAGCAATACTCGCAACTCACCGAGTGGTCCAAATTCCTTGGGTGAGGATTTGGCACTTTGGTTTCAATCGGGCTCAACATGCTCAAGTTTTTCAATCTGTGGTATAAGCTGGTGTAAGATTCTCCCAATGGAGTGAATGTCTTCTTCTTCTGCAGCCTATCATTCTTGGAAGCAAGGCCAGGTCAAAAACCAGGTCCAATGGGGTTTCTGTAGGCTCGAGGGGGTGGGTAGGTTCTTTGAGTCGGGTAAGTATTTTTTGAGGTAGGTGCGCGCCATCGCGCATGGGTATGAGGTTGGGGGTATGTTTGGGCATGATGGACAGAGAAATGGGGGACGAGAGGTGGATAGTATTGTTGCGGTGGGCCATATGGGATGTGTGGGTAGGTTTGAGGATATGGTCATGGTTGGTGATAATATGGCAATGGACCCTTGGACCAAGCTCTCAATTCCACTACAGTAACATCTTCTTTCTTCTTCTTTCCCAATACACCTCCAGTGCTGCTCTGGATAGCCTGGGTAGTTGCTTTGATCGCCGAATAGCTCATAATTTTGTTGGACTTGAGACTCTCTTCCACCATACTTCCCATTTTCACGACCTCGTTGAATGTTTTTCCCACTGCTGATACCAGATGACCATAATAAGTAGGCTCCAAAGCCTGCAGGAAGTAATCAACCATCTCGCTTTCCTTCACTGGAGGATCGACTCTTGCGGCTTATTCTCTCCACCGAAAACCGTACTCTCTGAAGCTTTCCCCGGGCTTCTTCTCAATTTTGGTTAGTGATAGACGGTCGGGGACAATTTTGAGATTACATTGAAAATGGCCTGCAAATGCTTGGGCCAAATCATCCCAGGTGTACCATCGAGCATGATCCTGCCGCGTGTACCATTCCAAGGCAGCACCACTAAGACTTTGACTAAAGTACGCCATTAATAACTCATCCTTTCCCCCAGATCCTCTCATCTTACTGTAAAATCCCCTCAGATGGGCTACCAGATCGCCATGTCCGTCATACAGATAAAACTTGGGTAGCTTGAATCCCGCAGGCAACTGGACGTCGGGGAACAAGAACAAGTCCTTGTAGGCCACACTCACCTGCCCTCCTAGACCCTGCAAATTTCTGAATGACTGCTCTAAGCTTTTCACCTTTCGTATCATCTCCTCCTGCTCAGGGTTTTTGGGAGGCTTCTCTTCTTTAGCTGAGAGATCAAAATGGGGAGTGTAAGGGTATGGTTCTGGTGGTTTGAAGGTGGGTTCAGGTAGGTAATAGTGATTTTTCTGGGTTTAGAACAGGGGCTCACTAGAAGATCTGTGTAATGCGGCGGTGGGGAAGCCACAAACACAGGAGTAGTTGGTGGTGGAGGGCATGGGATTTGTTTGGGTGGTAGAGGTGGTGTTTGGGAAGTAGTTGCGTAGTATTGCTGGTAGGTAGGGTAGGACGGAGAGGAGTTCACTATGGGAGGATCTTGTGGCTGAGCTAATGGTGGGATGTAGGCAGGGTTAGTAGGATAGGCTGGTAGTGGGGGTCCCTTTGACCAGTCCTGGTACATTTCGGTCATTTGTTGCTTCAGTTTATACATCTCCTCTTTCATGGCATTGACATCCACGACTTCTTCTTCCCTAGACGGGTCGATAATGCTTGCTTCTAACTCTTGGTTGACCATTTTTGACTTATATTTAAAGTAGGTTTTGTATGGGTGGGTTGCCAGAATGCCAGTCAACTTAACCACTTGCCTGGACTCATCATCAATAACAACATTGTTAGCGGTTACGGCATTAACAAATAGATACCGCACATTTGGGGTATGAATGCACCTAGACAGTTAACGGTTTCTATTATTCATTTGCTCGACTGCTTGCGTCATCCCGGCTTTTCCTTTTTTCCAATTGTAAACTTCCTCTTTTTTTTTGTTTTTTCTTTTCACTCTTGCCTTCGTCTTCTCCTGTTCCTATTCTCTCCCTTTCTCGACTTTTCCTTTTCTTTCTTGTTTTTCCGCTCTTTTCTTTTTCGTTTTGCCTTTTCATTGTTTTTCCTCTCTTTCCTTTCCTTTTTCTTTTGGTTATGGTCGAATCCTATGGAAATTTCCTACGTATCATGACCCAACATGAATCAGAACAAGAGTAGTTTTTGCAAATAAGTGCAAAATTAAATGCAAGAAACAATTTTTGGGAATTTTCAAATTTTCATTAATAACAACTGCGATTACAAAAACCACTAGACTATTTGTTTTTCTTTTTTCAAAAAGGAAAGTACAAAACAGACTCAAATACAGACTCGACTAATCTAGGAGTACATCAAAGCTTCAAATCCTTGAGCCCGCGGGGCATCATTTGACATCGTCGCGGGCCTGCGTGCAAGACCCCTTTGTAACTGCTCCAAATCATTCATGACCTATCGAACAAATATCATCACTGACGCAAATAAAGTGGTACGACCCATCCACTCACCATCCTGGCACTTTTTGACAATATAGTGAGCAATGCTTCGGATCCTTTCCCTGACTTGGCCCTTTTCTTAGAGTAGTCGGCTTATCTGTTGGATGCAAGCCTCTAGCACCTGGGAATCATGGAGGTGAAGGTTTTTAGCAATTTTATTTCCTTTTGAATCTCGGCGATCAACCCATAGCAACGGTCCCTCTCGGCTTGAAATTCTTTGTCTCGCCGGGCTGCCTTTTCTTCCAAAGTATTCATTTTTCTCTTCATGTTGGCGATAGTTCCCTCGTAGTTTCTTTTCAATTGTTGTACAAACTGGGCTATTTCCTCAGTCTTTTTGGCCCAATGTGCTCGATGTCTTTCCATGTTCCCCTCGTATTTCTCCAATTCTTTCTGGCAGTCCGAGACTTGCTTCTTTAATCCTTTTATCAATCTTTCATCAGACAAGCTTCTCTCTCGGTTCCTGGCATCTATTTTCATTTGTCGAATTTGGGCCTTGAGAGCTTCATTCTCCTTGGCCAATTTCTTTTTATCTCCTTCGTTAGCCGCAGCTTGTACACTTTTCTCAAATTGAAGATCCCGAACTTGCTACTCCAATGCCCCGATTTTGGCTCGGTATTCTTTCTCCTTAGCTAGCCAATCCCATTGGACCTGGGCTCTATCACTGAATTGTTGTACGTGTGGCCTCTTGGCGAGCCTCTCGGGAATCTGAAACCTTTTGCATAACCAGGCCAAATATTTGGGGTCTACTTCACCCTTTGCCCGATCTTGTACCATGGTCTTAGGTTCCAGGAACCGGCACTTATTCCATATCTTTCGGATTCTTCCTTCCGGGAAGGCGAATTTTGGACCCAACTCAATAATTTGCCCACTCAGGTCTTCATCATTGTGCACTGTCTGGAATCTTCTGAATTGTCGCAGAACTTGGTAAGGCGCATAAGGCTGTATGCTTCGAATACCCATAAGAAGAATGTAAGGGACCTCTGTTGACGTGTACACAACTTCAGTAGCAGGAAGCCACCCATAACCCCATTCAACATTATTTGCGATCAAGGATCTTAAGCATGACGACCAGGCCTCAATACCTTCGGGAAATTCAATACCTGTAACCCGAGTTTCAAATTCAGTGATACAACTAAGCCCGGCTAACCCAATGTTCATATATCCTGAATCCACATTTGTAGTAGTAGATTACATTGAAAGAATTTCTCACCCTCTCAACACTTGGTTAAAGCTCGGTACATCTCTGCTACGATCAAGGTAACCACTATGCTAGTAGGCTTCTTTGTAGCCACATCCAACATTCCTACTAGACCGAGGTCTATGTGACCGTCTTTCCTTGGGCAAACCACAACTCCTAGAAAAGCCTTCATGAATTCTAACCCCCACCCGACCTCCCATTTGTCTTTGTTCCCAGCATGCGTCAGACCAGTGTTGGGCTCTTCAAATCCTCTTGGGTTACCATACCGATGTATATAGGAAATGCAATGTGCAACACCCCTCTGCTAGATACGGGTCTTGGATGTCCCGACTGATGTTTAACAAGTATAAGAATCTGTGGAGTGTGACTAGTCTTGGTGCTAAGGGATATCTACTTCAGAGGTTCCTGTTGAGGCCTGCATACCCTGCCATCTCTTCTAATGTCGGTGTAAGTTCAAAATCTAAAAATCGGAAGACATTACAGGTTGAGTCCCAGAATGGTATCAGTGCCTCAACAATATCCTTTCTCGACTTAATGTTCATGAGTCCAACAAGGCCACCCAAAATTTTGACCACAGTTTCTCTGCTTCCTTTTCCTAGGTCATCCCACCATATATGGAGCTTTAGGGGTATCTCGCTCAGGACTGAGAAGGTTTCGACGTTGTTTGAATTCATCCTGCACATTTATTTAAAGGGAATTTAGTGACTAAAGGGAAGAAATGGCTATTTTTGCGGAAAGAAAATTTTGTTTAGGAAGAACAAAGACAAAATATTTTCCTAAGAAAAATAAAGACTTGGCTTTGCAGATACGACCTTTCAGCACTCCTGGGAAGAAGATTTTAAGGCTGTGCCCGCAAACCATTTAAAATGACTCAGGGTGGCTGTTTTTGCAAAAGCGGTCTTTCGGCGTCCTTTTGGGGACATTCGGCCTATTTTAAAATAAGAATGACGTCACACGACCTATTTCAAAAATTTGAAATTTTGGTATTTTTTGCAAAAGGGTGGTTGGACCCGATAAGGGTTGCCTACGTATCTCACACCTGGTGAGAATCAAACCAGCGTAGTTCAGGCAGATTTTCCAAAATCAAAGCTATTTTGGACAGCAATTTCTTTTTATTTTTCAAATATTTTCTTATTTTTATTTTCTTTTTCATTTTTCCAAAATCCGGCAGCATTTCGGTATGATTTGGGTATTGGTTTTTCCAAGCAACTGGTTACCCTCACTTAGTCCTAACACTGCTATTTTCACAATTTTTCACTTATTATGTACAAGCCGGTCAACATGCAAAACCGAGCAAATGAATGCGCAAGTAGCACGTAAGATGCATCAGGATGGTCGTTTCAATTCAGGTCACTTGTCCTAGACGGATCCAACCCCTGTGTTGAGTCCCCTAAGTCAAATGCACATGATACAAACAAGTGTCCTATTAGGGATCCGGCATGAGCTTATTGTTCTTCTAGGTTTAAACCCTAGGTTTATTGGTCTAGACCTGGCTTACCCGAGCGGACAACTCAGGCCGAGGGGGAGGCAGCGTACCGGGGATACAGAAGATCCGCCGGCTTTGCAACTTATCCAACCTCGTTCTAAATTGGGAAAGACTCTAAACAGAAGAGAAGCTACACGAAGTGCACCATTCTCCATGATGTAGAAGACTCAGAAAGAGAGAGGGATTCGCGACAATTTATATACAATTCAACAAATATCAAAGCGGTAAAATATTTAGCACATATAGTATGGAACATGTAGAAAAATCAGATAAAGACAAATACAACAATTTAACTGAGCTCGAATTCTTGAACCCTGAACCAAAACTCTGGGTTCTTATCCCCAGCAGAGTCGCCAGAGCTGTCACACCTCCCTTTTCGCTACCACACCCCGTGAAGGGTATAATAAAAGGAGTTTTTCCAATTAAAGGACAATCGAAACGGGATTCGTTTATTGAGAAATTCAGAGTCACCACTTGGGAGATTTATGGTATCCCAAGTCACCGGTCTGAATCCCGAATCGAGGAAATGGTTTGACTCTATATTACAGTCCCAAACCAGAAATTCGAGTAAGGAATTCTGTTAACCCGGGAGAAGGGGTTAGGCACTCCCGAGTTCCGTGGTTCTAGCACGGTCGCTCAACTGCTATATTTGGCTAAAATCTTATTTTAATACATGTTAAACCTATAGTGCAATTTTGAAATTATTTACCGCTTTAGTTTATTTTAAGAAAGTGAACGTCGTTTAAGAACGTGTTTTCGGATCACGTCACATGAAATGCACCCGGATCCTCGACACATTCTTATTCAACGTCTTGGGATTTGGATTTGGGTTGCATGAAATGCCCACCCGTATTTAAGAAGGTAAGATTATTAAAAACGTGCCTAAAGTGGCTAACGCGGTATTATCTTTGCGAGAGGCCATGAAATTCACTAAACAGCCCGCCCGAATTCTAAGTATTTTTAATTGAGCTTTTAATGAGGGCCCCACAATTTATATGTTTTGTGCGGCGAGGCTCATCTCATTTTTATTTAAAAAGGCAAGTCCTAAAGTAACTGTGATTTCTATTTTTATGTTGTCTCTAAACGAGCCTGATTAATTTAAATTTATAAATCCGAGCCTCGAATTCAAGTCCGAATTCAAACAAAAGGGAGGACTCTCCTAATTTGAACCCGCCACCTAACTCGAATACCCAAATTTATATTTGCAAATTAATACACTATTCCTTATATAAGTTTTAACAAAAGAGTTTTGGATCTATAACAGTTTTGGGCCTTGAACTATTGGTCCAATAAACAGAAAATGGTCAGGCCTTATCAGGGGGAAAGTGCGTTCAAGGCTGAAGGATTCCGGCCCATATTCATTCAACACCGGTCCGACCAGTAAAAGCTTGGGCCCAGGTCCAAAAGAAAGGGAATCATAATTGGATTTGGGCCTCTCAGTTAAGGAACTAAGGCCCGATGGACTGGCAGTAGGCTGTAGAGCCTGGATTTTAAACCAAACAGAGTTCTGATTCAGTTAAACCAAAGCTCTTGAAATTATTTCATACTATCTAAATGTGTCCACATTAAAACAACTGATTCACAGAATATTCATTCTGATTTAAAAGCGTATTTGTATCAATAATTGAACTGCATTACACCAAACTACTGATTTCATGCTTGTATTACTGTTGATTTCAAGGTTGAACTAACATTAACTAGTAAATTAATTACACTATGCTATTGTTTTGAAACAAATTTACAAATCCAGAGTTTAAAAGTCTGAAGTAGTCCAAATTTAGTACAAATGTATCTATTATTCATACAGACACAAAACAACTAACTAACATCAATCACATTTATTTTACTAATCATCTGTTAAATTGTGACAACAGACAGCTTTCAAATGAGCATAGATCTAGCAATATTTCTTTTTTCAACTTCACTTCACAGCTACATCAATGTGAGTTCATAAACGTGTACCTAAAAATGGAAACACAATGCAATTGAGGAGAAATCAAAACAGTAAATGTAGCAGTAGCAGTCAGTGAGAACCAAATCAACAACAAACTCAAGTTTGACCCAGCAAATACACTCAAACAAAACCGGACAGAGTTATAAATCCAACAGCAACAACAAATACCTAAAAACAGAATGACTGACCCCGAAAACCACTCGAAATCAACTAGAATACCTCTGAAGTTTCAGCAACTAAAGAGAGAACTATGAGATGTGAATTAATAACTAGAACATCAAAATTAACCTACAATTTCCAATAAAACAGTGATTGTTTTTTGGATTTTGAAGTTTTTGTTGTTTTTTTGGTTTTGAATGTGTTAGATCTAAGATTTGGATTTTTGAAATTCAAACTTGGAATTCAGATTTGCATAGAATGGATTTGGGGGAATTTTGGAGGCCAAAACTTGTTCTTTAAGGCAATAGAGGCTGCCTTATATAGGCAAGAATAGGGCAAAAAGTTCTAGAGTTCCCTCACACATTTCCCCCCTTTTTATTTCAGATTTTACCCAAATGATCATCTTTTTTCTGACTTGTTTCTCAAGCTAATACACTTAATTCCTGAATTTTACTCTAGAACCCCCATCTAGAAGCTTTTAGGAAGTTCTATTTCAGTTTCTATCAGATTCCCTATCTTTGAATTACCCCACTTACCCTTTTATTCAATCTGAAATTACTAATCCTATACTAGTTGACCCCAACCCTTTTTACCAACCAGGGTTAACTAAATAATTGTCTAGACCATTCAGCTATAACCACAATAATTCCAAAAACTCTAAGATTGAATCCAATTGATACTAATCAAGACTAAAAATCAACCCTCATCCGCACTACTATCAGTTATCAATAAATTAACAATCAAACTAAATCATTACTAACCTAAACTAAACTAAACAATCAAAGAACAGGAAACAAACATTAGATTAACTAATCAGAAAATTCTAATAGAATTAATCGCAGCTAAGTACAAACTCAAACCCGGCAGAAGATCAGAGAAAGAACAAAATTAAACCAAAATAAAAGACTAATGGCATCAATTAATTATGAAGGAAAGTTAGTCACAGGAGGAGAGACCCTACTGATTTAAAATGAACAGTCGAAACTAAACCTAGAACACTGAACAATAACTATGACTAAATTAATGACAAAATTTGAAGAACAAATTTAGGCTAATCATTATTAGTGAATTAAAATTCAAACAACATGAAGATAAACAAATAAGAACAAACGAGAACGGATTCGACTATTGTTTCTAGACGGAGTATCAAACAAAAGAAAAGAAAAACCTAAATTGATTAATCGTGAAGGAATAATGGTCATGGAAGAGAAACCAATAAGGAAGAACAAAGAAAACTCACTTAGGAGGTCCTAGGGTTCTGCCGCTTCTTGGATTTGAAATTCGATGCCATGTAAGATGATTCGGAAGAAGATAGCCAAGGATCTAAGGAGAGGGACATGAGGAGAGTGTGTGGTGTAAGATTGGTATCATTTGGTGGCGGCGCCGCCGTGCACGGTGGTGGCGGCGCCTAGGGTTTCAACGATTTGGGGTTTTTGATAGGGATTTGAATCGTGGGGATTTGAGGTTTGGAAAGAGGAAGGCTTGGGGAGTCTGTCGTGTGATTTTCCGGTGATTTGGACGAATGCCGCCGGCGGAGACGATTTTCGGCCGGCGGCTTAAGGCGGAGGGACGGTGGGGCGGAGGTGTTACGTGGGGGAGTGTACGAGGAGGATGCATTTTTTTTTAGTTTTGTAAAGTTTTATTACCATTTTATTTAAAATGGTGGATCTCATCTGGACCGTTGGATCAGGGGTGATGAACGGTCAAGATCAAGAATTAACTAAACGACGTCGTTTTTACTAAAGGGGGCAGACCGGTTTTTGGGTCGTTCAGGGCTGGGGCCTGGGGTGTGTTTGAGGTGGGCTTGGGGCTTTGGGCTCAATTTTGGCCCAAAATCGGGCAATCCATGAAGACCTCCCTATTTCCTTTAATTTTCTCTCCTTTTATTTTAATCTCTTTTATTTATTTTTCATTTTGTATATATTTTTTATATTTTTCTGATTTTATTAAATACTAAACTAAAACTCAAGACCAGTTAGCACTAAAAGTTATATTTTTTAATTTCCCATTACACTAAATCCTAATTTAAATGCAAATTAAGACAAATTAAAAGTAAAAATACAAAAAGGACTATTTTTGTTATTTTCCTTTTCCTAAAAGTAACTCAACTACTAACTAATCCTAAAATATAAAATTAAATTCTAAATAAAATGCCAAGTATTTTTTGTATTTTTTCACTGATTAAGATGCACAAATAAAACGCAAACAATTAACAGCAAATAACACAACAAATTCACGAAATTGCAAAATAATGAAAGAAATCATTTGTTTGAATTTTTGGGAATAATTTTCACATAGGGCAAAAATCACGTGCTCACAACTACGCCGTGCGAAGCCGCTCCTGAATAAAATTAACCTTGTCCAAAGCATCCTGAACCAAGTCAATACCCAATAGCCTAGACTCATTCGGCTCAAACCAGCCCACCAGAGATCTACACCTCCTCCCATCCAAAGCCTCATACGGAACACTCTAAATGCGACTGATATGTGTTGTTGTAAGCACACTCTGCGAGCAGCAATAACTGGTCTCATGAAACCCCAAAAGATATTGTCACGCCTCCTTTTTACCACCAAGGGTATATAAGGAAGTTTTTCCAATTAAAGGACAATCGAAACATGATTATTTAATTAAAAAATCAGAGTCGCCACTTGGGAGATTTATGGTGTCCCAAATCACCGGTTCAAATTCCGAATCGAGGAAAGATTGACTCTGTATTATAGTCCGCAAACCAGAAATCCGAGTAAGGAATTCTGTTAACCCGAGAGAAGGTGTTAGGCACTCCCAAGTTTCGTAGTTTTAGCATGGTCGCTTTGATCAAACTTGGCTTTTTAAAATTATTTAATAACTTATTTTAGAACCTACGTGCGTTATACCTTTCACCGCTTTCTTAATTAAGGAAATTATTTTGAAACGGATCACACTTACGTATACCCATTTGTTTGGCGCATAAAAAATCATATTACGTGAACGTATCCACAACTAATAACGCTTTATTATTATTAAGAAATGTTTGGCCGAAATTGGGCGAACGCATACTCCAGTTTTATTTTTTAGGATCACAATCATGTCACGCGAACGTCTCCACAACCACGATGGTATATTAAATGTGCTTATAAGGACATGATTTATGGAATAAGAAATTATTGTGGAAGACATGTGATTTACTCCTTTAAAATTGATATGTACCCGTTAGTATTAATTATTATAGAGGAAATGGGCAAGTATCTCCAACGAATTGGGCCTGACCTCTATTGACCCATATAAGTTAGTTCAATCAAATTACCCCTTCCCCTACGGCCCACTTCTTCATCTTTGGCTCAACAACCAACGACCCAAAAGTCCAAAAGTATTTATCAATTTTATCCACTGCCCAATACTCATCTCTTAGGTAATGGCATATTATTATGAAAGATCACTTCAAAATTTTAATCCACATAGTAACCTATCACTAAAACAACTAATCAATAAACAGAATATTTACATTATGTGCTAGGCTAGAAAAGACAAATAATTAAATTATTAAGTCGATAATTAAACTAAAAATATTACTTGAATAATCACAATTTGCTACAATGATAAGCATAAGAAAATATCACAATGACAATTATTCTGAAAAATATCTTTTTTTTTCTAAATCTCGTTTCTTCTTTGAGTCATTACTGCAAATAGCTAGCAAATGTGCCTAATGGATTACGATTCAACTCATGCCAAACCCTATAGCTAGCCATAGAAATCTGATCAATCTCTTTTAACAATTAAGCGTCAATGATCTAATAACACCCAAAAATTGATAAACAAAATAGAATCACACGTGAAAGCGTGCTAACAGAGAAGTAGGGATCCATCAACAACATTCATAATACTTGAATTATCTCAAATGATTTTTGTGTTATCAGTTTCGAAAGAGTAGAAGCAGATAAACATGGAACGTATGAAAACGAAACTTTTCTAGAAAAAGAAAAAGAAGTGTAAGTGATAATGAAATAGTTAACTTACATGCGTAAGAGCTCTACTAAGAGCTTTAGCATTAAGTATTATTAGAATTGAGGCTACAGGCTTCAAATTATAAAACATGACAAAGACAGAGCTAGACTGCATTCATGTGAAAAATATTCCATTCACCACCCATTAAATCTATTTGATTCCCTTTGAACAAAATCCGTCCAAACAACATATGGACACAAATTACCAGAACTCTCAATTAATTGCACTCTTGTCATGCTCTTGTTGAAACGCTAACTGCTAGAAAAGGAGGAAACAATTTTTTTTTTTAACAAATTCACAGATCTGCCCAATCTAAGCCATATCTATGAACTGTAGCCGTACACATTCTTTATTGTCATTTATTATAGAAAATTAATTAGCAATGCACTGTATCATGCATAATTTCACACTCCAATAAAATCACAACACAGCAGAATTGAGCATATAACTGTAGTAGGAATCAACACTTTTATTTAAGAAATCCAGTTCAAAATATGAATACCAGCACAAACTAGGACACTTCTTTCTCCTACTGCTATTTTTCAATAAACCGATGCCAAACAGGATAATCCAACCACTCAAAGTTTAAGTTTCATACTATAATATACCATTCATGACCGATATAATTATCAAATATCTCTAGAGCTACATATTATCACCATAGATGAGATTAAAAGAAAAAGAAATAAAATTCAACAATGACAATATCATATTATCATACTTCCAAGTCCAAACTCCATATTACACTTAGGTGATATCCATAATGCTTGAAAATACCTGCATAATAGCAAGATAGACCAAAATTAGCCTGAAACTAAAGGGAAGAGCAACAGTAGACCAACACAATCAGTGAACCTCAACTCTAAGCCCAGAATTGATATGTAGCAAACCAAAAGAAAAACTCCACTAGAGCAAACACCAGCAGACTTAGAATCAGATTTTTAAACCAATACTCAAATCATATGTTTCAATTCCACACTCAAATGAACCAGAAAACTGTTCTGGAAATTCAGAATCTCAATACTTGAACCAAGAACTCAATGGGACAGTGTTCCTTTAAAAAAACTACAGCAATTTTAACCAGAAAAATGCAAATATACTTTGTGATTTTTTAGACTATTCCCCAGCTCTTAATTCTTCTCTATTTCCAGTATTTTCAGAGTGTCTCCTCTCTAGTCTCTTCAAAATCCCTGTATTTTTCAGAATATCTATATTTTAGTGTGTTACCTCAGGCTCTCTTTCTATACTTCAGATTATTCTTCTCAATCTCTCTCTATGTTTCTGAATTTCAGCCCCTTTTGTAGGCATTTAGCTTAGTGCATTCACCACTATCAAATTATCCTTTCTATTCTTTAATCCCACTTAACTTAATGCTTTTTTTATTTAATCCAGCTATTGCACCCCTATCAATTAGCAACCTCCTACTTAATTAGGTAAGCACTACCCTTATTAACCCTTACATTACCCCCTTAAAAGCTTATGTTATTGCCTAAAAGAAACTAGGCAGGGTATAGGTCAATCCTGAACCAAGGGTTCAAACCCAAATGAAAGGGTCTGAATTGAACTCAAGGCCCAAACCAAATTTCAGAACATTAATTGAAATTCGAATGAGAAGCTGAAAAAGGAAAAGACAAAGAACAAACTACAAAGCCCAAACCTAAACTAACCATTGTTGTTCTTTTAGGCTAACGATCACAACAAGATTAAACAATTTAACAAATTAACAAGACTCTATTTAGGTCAATCAACAGAACATGCCATCACCTAAAAGTAAGAGGACAACAAGTTAACCAGTAATTATGGTTTGACAAGCAAAAATTGAAAAACTGACAAAATGATCCCTAAATTGTTCTAAGAGGAAAAATCCGATGTCGCAGTTCTTCAACATACTCAGACAGAAGACAAACCATTCGACCAAACATGGAACAGATGAGGAGGAGAAGAAAGGAGGACAAAATTAAAAATAACAGAAGAGTAATGAAAGGGAAAAGAAAAACTCACTAACATAAGCTTGAAATTGCTATTGACCCTCTGATTAAATCCTCAAATAATATCATCCGCTTGTTCTTTGCTGAGAACAAGCGAACAACATTATTAGAGGATCAATCAGACCTTGAGCTCTAAGAAAGTCTTGAGGGACGTCTTTGTATGACAAACTTGGCTATGGCTTCTAGGGCTTGAACACTAGGTTTGAGATTCGAAGATTTCGAGCCATGTTCGAGGGCAACGGAGTGGGGATTTTGAAAGAGGGGGAGTGAGGTCGTTGTCTGGTGTTAATTTGGTGGTGGTTTGAGGGTGGCGCCGCCACCGGAAGGCTGTGGTGAATGGTGGAGGGATGTTCGAGGGAATTGGAGCAGGGATTTGTGAAGAGGAAGTTGTGACGGTTCTGGGATGTATTTTTTAGGCGGATTGGGGCCGGTGCCGCCACTAGAAGGCGGTGGGGAATGGGTGGCGGTTGCTAGGGTTTGGGGTCGTCTCCGGAGAGATGAGAAAGACGAAGAGATTGGGGGGGGGGG